>NSJW01000682.1:0-235000 GCA_019955255.1 Castanospermum australe
TAGACTTAGCTTGCCTACACGTGACACATCTACCACAAATCCTCTCGACATCTCGTTTCATGTGTAGCCAATAGAAGTGTTCTTGCAAAACAGCTAAAGTCTCAGCAACTCCAAAATGTCCCATTAACCCTCCACTATAGGATTCCCTTACCAATAAGTCTCGTAATGAACAATTAGGCGCACATAACTTATTTTCTCGAAAAAAAATATCTTCATGCCTAAAGAACTTTCCCACGCCCTTTTCCTCACAATTCCTATACTCCTCACAAAAATCTTGGTCGCAAGGGTACAATTCTTTAATGTGTTCAAAACTAAGTAATTTTGCGTCAAGAGTAGAGATTAACACATACCTTCGAGAAAGTGCATCAGCTACCACATTCTCCTTACCTTGTTTATATCGGATGACATATGGGAACGTCTCAATAAACTCTACCCATCGAGCATGTCTCCTACTCAACTTGTGTTGGCTCTTCAGATGCTTCAAGGACTCATGATCAGTGTGAATCACAAACTCCTTAGGCCAAAGGTAATGCTGCCAAGTCTCTAGAGTTCGAACCAATGCGTATAATTCTTTGTCATAAGTGGGATAGTTTAGGGCTGCCCCACTCAATTTTTGGCTAAAGTACGCAACCAGCCTTCCCTCTTGCATCAAAACGGGTCCAATGCCTATACCTGAAGCATCACACTTAATTTTGAAGGTTTTAGCAAAGTTAGGTAAAACAAGTAAAAGGCGCATTAGTTAATTTTTCCTTGATGAGTTTGAATGCCTTCTCTTGTTCCCCTTCCCATTTGAATGGAACATTCTGCTTGATGACTTCGGTTAAGGGCGCTGCAATGCTACTGAAGTCCCAAATAAAGAGTCGGTAAAAACTCACCAAGCCATGAAAACTTCTTACTTGACTTACGGAAGTGGGCGTTGACCACTCTTCGATGGCGTGAATCTTTTCTTCGTCCACCTGTATTCCTTATGCACCTACAACAAACCAAGAAACACAAGCTTATCGGTCCAAAAGGTGCACTTCCTAAGTTAGCAAACAATTTTTCCTTTCTTAACACTTCCAAAACTGATCTTAAGTGCTAAACATGGTCATCTAAGTCTTTGTTATAAATGAGTATATTATCAAAATAGACAACAATAAATCTGCCTATGAAAGCACGCAAGATATGGTTCATTAATTGCATAAAAGTACTCGGTGCATTAGTTAATCCAAATGGCATCACTAACCACTCATATAAACCATGTTTTGTTTTAAAAGCAGTTTTCCATTCATCTCCTTCTTTCATTCTTATTTGATGATAACCACTTTTCAGATCAATATTAGAAAATACATAAGCACCATGTAGTTCATCTAGCATATCATCTAAGTGAGGAATAGGATGTCGATACTTTACCGTTATATTGTTGATGGCTCGACAATCAACGCACATTCTCTACGTCTCATCCTTCTTAGGAACTAAAATCACCGGAATGGCACACGAGCTCATGCTTTCTCTCACGTATCCCTTTTCCATCAATTCACTAAACTGCCTTTGTAATTCCTTTGTCTCCTCGGGATTAGTTCTGTAGGTTGGTCAGTTTGGAATGGAAGCACCGAGCACAAAATCAATTTGATGTTCAATCCCTTGAATAGGTGGCAAACCATCTGGAATCTCCTCAGAAATAACATCATCAAACTCCGGTAAAAGAGAAACAACAGAACTAGGCAAAGCAGGATCAATTTCATTAGCGTTCAAAAACGTCTCTTTGTACAAAAGTACAATCATTGACTGATTTGCAAACATTGCTTGCTTAATTTCACTCGCTTTTGTATAAAAATTCTATTGTTCTCTCTCTGATTTTCTCTCAATGGCCGAATTTTGATTTTTTTTTTACTCTCTCAATTTTCTCGGTCTCTTCTCTGACTTTCACCCTTTTTCTTTTGATCACTCTCTCTCTGTAATCTCACTTGATCTTCATAAACTTGCTTCGGTGTTATCGGAACAAGAGTGATGGTTCTCTGATTGAGCACAAAAAGAGTATTATTAGTAAAGCCATCATGCTTAACTTGCCGATCAAATTGCCAAGGTTGGCCTAATAACAAGTGTCTAGCTTGCATCGAAACTACATAACTTCATCTTCATATTTTTCAATAAAGAATGACACTAACACCTATTTAGTCACCCTTAACTCTCCATTATCATTGAGCCATTGCAATTTATAAGGTCAGGGATGTTTAATTGTTGGCAGCCCAATTTTTTCCACCAAAACAGTGCTAGCAACATTAGTACAGCTACCTCCATCAATAATACACTACATACCTTATTTTGCACGTGGCATCTAGTAATGAAAGATGTTTTCTCACTACACTTCTTCATCTTCTTTGACCTGCACGCTTAAAGCTCTTCTTGCAACCAATAATTCTCTTTCGGCTACATATTCTTCCTCATCTACGTCCTCCAATGGTGGCATAGAGTCAGGCTCCGATTCATCGTCGATTTCAATCTCACCATTATCCTATATCACCATGACTCTTTTGTTCGGCATTGGCTTGCTATGTGACCCCTGCCTTGACATTTGAAACACTTAATGTCACAATTTTGAGATGTGAAAGGGTCAGATTTACCTTGAGAACCATGGCTGGTTGTTTCTTGTTTTGGCTCATTCGTGGGTTTTGCCTTTCTTCTTTCTTTACATAACTCGGTTTCCATGGAGAAGAACCCGAACTATGTACTGCACGTGTACCACCCCTCCTCTTGAGCTGTTGCTCCACTTTGATGGCCATGTGCACCATGTCTTCCAACTCCACGTAATGCTGCATCTCCACCTTATCATGAATTTCTTGATTTAACCCATGCAAAAACCTTGCCATAGTAGCTTCTCGGTCTTCTTCTACATTAGCCCGAGTCATAGCAATCTCCGTCTCCTGATAATAATCCTCCACACTTCGGTTACCTTGTCTAAGGCTTTGTAGTTTTTGGTACAACTCCGGTAGTAATGGTTGGGTACAAACCGTCTTCTCATCACTATTTTTATCTTTTCCCACATCACAACCGGACGCTCTCTATCCCGCCGCCTATTCAATACTAACTGATCCCACCAAATAATAGCATAATCAGAAAATTCAAATGGCAGCAAGTTTTACCTTCTTTATCTCAGAGTAGTTGTGGCAATCGAATACTAACTCCACCTTCTTTTCCCATTCAAAAATAGGCCTCCGGGTCATTCTTTCCTTGAAATGAAGGAATTGTCATCTTAATACTGCCTAGATTGTTATCTTTCCGGTTCCTAGCTTCCCTAAACGGCCTATATCTCCTGGGACTACCCACTGAATTTTGATATTCTTCTCCATAAAAACCAGCCTCATAATACTCATCGTCCTCATCCCTTACTTCCCTCAGTTGAATTCTTTCCCTTCCTAAGCACATTAGGAACGTTTTGTGGCTGCGCCATACATTCATTCTCTACCCTATCCAACCATTCATGCACCTGCTCCAATTCACTCCTCATCATTCTTCTCATCTCTTCCACCATAGCCTTCATGAACAACTTTGGATCAGCCACTCCTTGAGTACTATCACCATTGTTATGTGACATTGTTGATTTACAAAATAAGGTTTGGAACAAAATGCAATGGATCTCACGATACTCCCTCACGTGTTTCACTTAAAGAATGATTCACTCGATTTCAGTCGTGTTTCACTCAAAACAATTCGGCTTTTACCCTTTAATATACTCACCACTCCTGCCTTTTTCCACTCGATATTTCACTTTCAGTTCTTTTTAAACTAATCAGACAATATCAAATCACTTGTAGCAATTCAAAGTAAAAACACCAAGGATAGCATAAATACGAAGAAATAACAATTGATAAAGTTTTCAGAAATACAATTTTTTTTTATTAATATTTTTTTTGAATCCCTCTCTATTTTTTTGTTAAACCCTAGGCGGAAATCAATGGAAAGACGAAAAAAAAGGATAGACAAATCTGATTTAGAACCAGGCTCTGATACCAAATGATGCGAATCTCGCCAAGAATAACGAGACCCGTCAACAACTAAGGCACCACGACCATTTTTACAATCAGATTTTAGATGGAAAAATCTCGACCCATTACCTATGCAGACATAAGAAC
Organism: Castanospermum australe; assembly: GCA_019955255.1. Classification (NCBI taxonomy): domain Eukaryota; kingdom Viridiplantae; phylum Streptophyta; class Magnoliopsida; order Fabales; family Fabaceae; genus Castanospermum; species Castanospermum australe. The sequence continues at coordinate 4,113 of NSJW01000682.1, forward strand.
CTTGGTATGTTGAAGACGCCACACATGGTGGCAAAAATTCCATTTGATAAGTTGAATTGTGAACGCCACGAAATGATTCCGATAAGTTCGAAAAGTTCTTCAAAGAACCAAAGAGAACTCTCAATTTTCGTGCATAAAAACTAAGCTGTGTTTTTCATTCATGTACGCCTTTAAACAGGCTGATGACAATACCATCAGAATTAAACACACCAAAAAGAACAAGGAAAGTTTACAAAATATCTGATTACACCTTTAAAACAAATCAATCAACCCTAACAAATAAAGCAAAGTATCTAATTAAATCAATCAGTCCTAACAAATAAAAGAAACTATCTTATTACATCAATCAGCCCTAACAAATAAAAGGAAAGTTTATAAAAAATACTTGGCAATGAACCAAGCTCAAAACGCGTCCAAATTCAGCCCCCAAAATATGTAGATTTGCTGCTATAATTAGCCCCCAAATCATGCAGATTTGTTACTGTAATTAGGTTGGGTTTGAATCACGTTGACACTTCTTTGTTGAAAACGTGGGCTATGCTCAGTGGGCCATAAATTTGATTGAAACCGAATTTCTTGAATCAGCCCGTTGAGTGCTTCCTTGAATTTCTTTGCCCGAGCTCTCGTAACAGGACCAACTGGAACTTGGACCGGTTCCTTTAACATCGTTACTTCATTTGCATCATTGGGGTCGCACAAACGTTCTCTAGCCCTCTCGAATCACGAAAACTTGTTATGTTTGTCCATTAGACCAAAAAGTCAAAAATAGACTAAAAGGAACCAAACTTTCATCTAAGAAAAACAACAATGAATAACCAAGACTTATTGCCATCTCTTGAAGCTTTGGGGAGAGCTTAGGCTGACACAAACATCTTCTAGGCCTCTCGAATCACGAAAACTTGTTAAGTTTGTACGTTTGGCCAAAAACTCAAAAAATGGCCAAAAGGAACCAAACTTTCGTCAAAGGGAAACAAAAACAAATGACCAAGACTTATTGCCATCCTTTCAAGCTTTGGGAAGGGCTTGGGGTCACACAAAGGTCCTCTAGGCCTCTCGAATCACGAAAGCTTCCTAAGTCTGTCCTTTTGACCAAAAAGTCTAAGATAGGCCAAAAGGAAGCAACCTTTCGTCGATAAGAAACAACAATGAATAACCAAGACACATTCTCATCCCCTGAAGCCTTGGGGAGAGCTTGGGTCACACAAACATCCTCTAGGCCTCTTGAGTCATGAAAACTCGCTAAGTTTGTCCGTTTGACCAAAAAGTCAAACAATGGCCAAAATGAACCAAACTTTCGTCTAAGAGAAACAATAGTGAATAACCAAGACTTATTCTCATCCGTTGAAGCTTTGGGTAGCGGTTGGGGTACACGAACATCCTCTAGGCATCTCGAATCCCGAAAACTCGTTAAGTTTGCCTGTTTGACCAAAAACTAGAACCATGGCCACAAGGAACTAAACTTTCATCTAAGAGAAACAACAATGAATAACCAAGACTTATTGCCATCTCTTGAAGCATTGGGGAGAGCTTAGGATCACACAAACATCCTCTAGGCCTCTCGAATCATGGAAACTCGCTAAGTTTGTCCGTTTGACCAAAAAGTCAAACAATGGCCAAAAGGAACCAAACTTTCGTCTAAGAGAAACAATAATGAATAACCAAGACATATTCTCATCCTTTGAACCTTTAGGTAGAGATTGGAGTCACACAAACATTGTCTAGGCCTCTCGAATCATGAAAGCTTACTAAGTTTGTCCGTTTGACCAAAAAGTTAAAGATAGACTAAAAGGAAGTAAACTTTTGTCTATGAGAAACAACCACGAATAACCGAGACATATTCTCATCCCTTGAATCTTTGCAGTGAGCTTGGGGTTACACAACCAGCCTCTAGGCCTCTCAACTCATAAAAACTTGCTAAGTTTGTCTGTTTGACCAAAAAGTCAAAGAAAGGCCAAAAGCAAGCAAACTTTCCTCTATCAGAAACAACAATGAAAAACCAAGACATATTCTCATCCCTTGAAGCTTTGGGGAGAGGTTGGGGTCACACAAACATCCTTTTGCCCTCTTGAATCACGAAAGCTTGCTCAGTTCTTCGTTTGACCAAAAAGTGAAAGATAGATTGAAAGGAAGCAAACTTTCGTCCAACAGAAATAACAATGAATAACCAAAACATATTCTCATCCCTTGAAGCTTAGGGGAGAGCTTGGGATCACACAAAAATCCTCTACGCCTATTGATACAGGAAAACTCACTAAGCTTGTCCATTCGACCCAAAAGTCAAAGACAGAATAAAAGGAACCAAATTTTCATCGAAGAGAAAAAACAACGAATAACCAAGAGATATTCTCATCCCTTGAAGCTTTGGGGTGATCTTGGGGTCCCATAAATGTCCTCTAGGCCTTTCAAATGATGAAAAGTCACTACATTTGTCCGTCTGACCAAAAGTCAAAGATAGATGAAAAGGATCCAAACTTTCTTCTAAGAGAAACAACAACGAATAACCAAGACATATCCTCATCCCTTGAAGCTTTGGGGAGAGCTTGGGGTCGAACAAACATGCTCTAGGCCTCTCGAATCATAAAAACTAATTAAGTTCTTCAGTTTGACCATAAAGTCAAAGCTAGAATAAAAGGAACAAAACTTTCGTCTAAGAGAAATAACAGTGAATAACTAAGACATATTCTCATCCCTTGAAGCCTTGGGGAGAGCTTGGGGTCTCACAAGCATCCTCTAGGCCTCTTGATTCACGAAAACTCGCTATGTTTGTCCGTTTGACTAAAAAGTCATAGATAGAATAAAAGGAACCAAACTTTCGTCTAAGAGAAACAACAACAAATAACCAAGATATATTCTCAATCCTTGGCGCTTTGGGTAGAGCTTGGGGTCACACAAATGTCCTCTGGGCCCCTCAAATCCCGAAAAATCGCTAAGTGTGTGTATTTGATCAAAAAGTCAAAGATAGACTAAAAGGAAGCAAACTTTTGTCTAAGAGAAACAACAACAAATAACCAAGACATATTCTCATCCTTTGAAGCTTTTGGGAGACGTCACACAAACATCCTCTAGGCCTCTCGAATTATGAAAACTCGATAGGTTTGTCCGTTTGACTAAAAAGTCAAACGTAGACCATTAGGAACCAAACATTCATCTAAGAGAAACAATAACGAATTACCAAGACATATTCTCATCCCTTGAAGCTTTGGGGAGAGTTTGATGTCACACAAACATATTCAAGGCCTCTTAAAACACAGTAACTTGCTACTTTTATCCGTTTGAACAAAAAGTCAAAGATAGACTAAAAGGAACCAAACTTTCTTGTAGGAGAAACAATAGTGAACTGCGGACACAAATTCTCATCCCTGGTGGCTTTAGGGAGAGCTTGGGGATACACAAACATTCTCAAGGCCTCCCGAATCACGAAAACACGCTAAGACATATTCTCATCCTTTGAAGCTTTGGGTAGAGCTTGGGGTCACACAAATATCCTAGGCTTCCCGAATCATTAAAAGTCGCTACATTTGTCCGTTTGAGCAAAAAAGTCAAAGATAGACCAAAAGGAAGCAAACTTTCGTGTAAGAGAAACAGCAACGAATAACCAAGACATATTCTCATCGCTCGAAGCTTTGGGGAGAGCTTGGTGTCAAATAAACATGCACTAGGCCTCTCGAATCACTAAAGCTTGCTAAGTTTGTCCTTTTACTAAAAAAGTCAAAGATAGATCAAAAAGAAGCAAACTTTCATGTAAGAGAAACAACAATGAATAACCAAGACACATTCTCATCCCTTGAAGCTTTGTGGAGAGCATGGGGTCACACAACACAAATATCCTCTAGGCCTCTCGAAACTTGAAAACTTGCCAAGTTTGTCTGTTTGACCAACAAGTCAAAGATAGAACAAAAGGAACCAAACTTTCGTCATTAAGATACAACAACCAATAACCATGACATATTCTCATCCCTTGAAGCTTTGGAGAGTGCTTGGAGTCACACAAACTTCCTGTATGCCTCTCAAATCACAAAAAGCCTCTACATTTGTCTATTAGGCCAAAAAGTTAAAGATAGGCCAAAGGGATCTAAACTTTTGTCTAAGAGAAACACTAATGAATTACCAAGACATATTCTAATTCCTTGAATCTTTGGGGAAGGCTTAGGGTCACACAAACATCCTCTAGGCCTATCAAGTTACAGTAACTTGCTACGTTTTTCCGTTTGAGCAAAAAGTCAAAGATAGACTAAAATGAAGCAAACTTTCATTTAAGAGAAACAACAGCGAATAACCTAAACATATTCTCATCCCTTGAAGCTTTGGGGAGATCTTGGGGTCCCACAAACATCCTCTATGCTTTTCGAGTCATGAAAACTCACTAAATTTATCCATTTCACCAGAAAGTCAAAGATAGATGAAAGGCAACCAAACTTTTGTCTAAGGGAAACAACACTGAATAACCAAGACACATTTTCATCCCTTGAAGCTTTGGGGGGAGCATGGGGTCACACAAACATCCTCTAGGCCTCTCGAAATATGAAAACTCGCTAAGTTTGTCTGTTTGAACAAAAAGTCAAAAATAGACTAAAAGGAACTAAACTTGCATCTAACAGATACAACAATGAATAATCGAGACATATTCTCATCTCTTGAAGCTTTAGGGAGAGCTTGGGGTCCCACAATCATCCTCTAGGCCTCCTGAATTATGAAAACTCATTAAGTTTGTTCGTTTGACAAAAAAGTCAAAAATAGACTAAAAGGAACCAAATATTCGTCTAACAGAAACATCAACGTAGACCATAAGGAACAAAACTTTCGTCTAAGAGAAATGATGACGAATTACCGAGACGTATTCTCATCCCTTGAAGCTTTAGGGAAAACTTGGGGTCTAAGAAACATCCTCTTGGCCTCGCAAATCATAGAAACTTGCTATGTTTGTCCATTTGATCAAAAAGTCAAAGATAGGCCAAAAGGAAGCAATCTTTCGTTTAAAATAAACAACAACGAATAACCAAGACTTGTTGCCATCCCTTGAAGCTTTAGGGATAGCTTAGGGTCACACAAACATTCTCTAGGCCTCTCGAATGATGAAAACTTGCAACGTTTGTCCGTTAGACCAAAATGTCAAAAATAGACTAAAAGGAACCAAACTTTCGTCTAAGAGAAATAACAACGAATAACCAAGACTTATTGCCATCTCTTGAAGCTTTGGGGAGAGCTTGGGGTCACATAAACATCCTCTAGGCCTCTCGAAACATGAAAACTTGCTAAGTTTGTCTATTTGACCAACAAGTCAAAGATAGACCAAAAGGCCCCAAACATTCATCAATAAGATACAACAACCAATAACCATGACATATTCTCACACCTTGAAGCTTTAGGGAGTGCTTGGAGTCACACAGACTTCCTGTAGGCCTCTCAAATCACAAAAAGCCTCTACAATTGTCTGTTAGGCCAAAAAGTTAAAGATAGACCAAAAGGAACCAAACTTTCCTTTAAGACAAATACTAACAAATTACCAAGATATATTCTCATTCCTTGAAGCTTTGGGGAGAGCTTAGGATCACACAAACATCCTCTAGGCCTCTCAAGTTACAGTAACTTGTACGTTTGTCCATTTGAGCAAAAAGTCAAAGATAGACAAAAATGAAGCAAACTTTCGTTTAAGAGAAACAACAGCGAATAACCTAGACATATTCTCATCCCTTGAAGCTTTAGGGAGATCATGGGGTCCCACAAACATCCTCTTTGCTTTTCGAATCATGAAAACTCAATAAATTTATCCATTTCACCTGAAAATCAAAGATAGACGAAAAGCAATCAAACTTTTGTCTAAGAGGAATAACAACGAATAATGAAGACACATTTTCATCCCTTGAAGCTTTGGGGAGAGCATAGGGTCACACAAATATCCTCTAGGCCTTTCGTAATATGAAAACTCACTAAGTTTGTCTGTTTGACCAAAAAGTGAAAAATAGACTAAAAGGAACTAAACTTTCGTCTAACAGATACAACAATGAATAACCGAGACATATTCTCATCCTTTGAAGCTTTGGGGAGAGCTTGGGGTCACACAATCGTCCTCTAGGCCTCCCAAATTATGAAAACTCGCTAAATTTGTCCGTTTGATAAAAAAAGTTAAAAATAGACTAAAAGGAACCAAATATTCGTCTAGCAGAAACAACAACGTAGACCATAAGAAACAAAACTTTCGTCTAAGAGAAACGATGACGAATTACCAAGACGTATTCTCATCCCTTGAAGCTTTGGGGAGAGCTTGGGGTCTAATAAACATCCTCTAGGCCTCGTAAATCATAGAAATTGCTATATTTGTCCATTTGACTAAGAAGTCAAAGATAGGCCAAAAGGAAGCAATCGTTCGTCTAAAATAAACAACAACGAATAACCAAGACATATTCTCAACCCTTGAAGCTTTGGGGAGCGCTTGGGGTCACAAAAACATCCTTTAGGACTACTGAATTACGAAAACTTGCTAAGTTTGTCTATTTGACCAAAAGGTCAAAGATAAACCATAAGGAGGCAAACTCTCGTCTATGAGAAACAACAACGAATAACCAAGACATATTCTCAACCCTTGAAGCTTTGGGGAGCGCTTGGGGTCACAAAAACATCCTTTAGGACTACTGAATTACGAAAACTTGCTAAGTTTGTCTATTTGACCAAAAGGTCAAAGATAAACCATAAGGAGGCAAACTCTCGTCTATGAGAAACAACAACGAATAACCAAGACATTTTCTCATCCCTTGAAGCTTTGGGGTGATCTTTGGGTCCCACAAACGTCCTTTTGGCCATTCAAATGACGAAAAGTCACCATATTTGTTTGTGTGACCAAAAAGTCAAAGATAGACTAAAAAGAAATAAGCTTTCGTCCATGAGAAACAACAACGAATAACCAAGACAAATTCTTTTCTATTGAAGCTTTGGAGAGACCATGGGGTCACACAAATATCCTCTAGGCCTCTCGAATTATGAAAGCACGCTAAGTTTGTCCATTTGACCAAAAAGTAAAAAATAGACTAAAAGAAACCAAACTTTCATCTAACAGATACAACAACGAATAGCCGAGACATATTATCATCTTTTGAAGCTTTTGGGAAAGCTTGGGGTCACACAAACGTCCTCTAGGCCTCCCGAATCGTGAAAAATTGCTTAGTTTGTTCGTTTGACCAAAAAGTCAAACATAGACCATTGGAACAAGACTTTTGTCAAAGAGAAACAATGATGAATTACCAAGACGTGTTCCCATCCCTTGAAGCTTTGGGGAGAGCTTGGGGTCAAACAAAAATCCTCTAGGCCTCGTAAATCATAGAAACTTGCTACGTTTGTTCGTTTGACCAAAAAGTCAAAGATAGGCCAAAATCAAGCAGTCTTTCGTCTAAGATAAACAACAACGAATAACGAAGACTTGTTGCCATCCCTTGAAGCTTTAGGGAGAGCATAGGGTCACACAAACATTCTCTAGGCCTCCCGAATCATGAAAACTTGCTACGTTTGTCCGTTTGACCAAAAAGTGAATGATAGATTAAAAGGAAGCAAACTTTCATCTAAGAGAAACAACAACGAATAACCAAGACATATTCTCGTCCCTTGAAGCTTTGGGAAGAGTTTGGGGACACAAAAACATCCTCTAGGCCTAACTGAATCACAAAAAACTCGCTAAGTTTGTTTGTTTGACCAAAAGGTCAAAGATAGATTAATAGGAAGCAACCTTTTGTCTAAGAGGAACAACAAAAAAGAACCAAGAAATATTCTTATCCGTTGAAGCTTTGGGGAGAGCTTAGGGTCATGCAAACATCCTCTATGCTTTTCGAATCATGAAAACTTGCTACATTTGTCCGTTTGACAAAAAGTCAAAGATAGGCCAAAAGGAAGCAATCTTTCATCTAAGATAAAACAACAACAAATAACAAAGACATATTCTCATCCCTTGAAGCTTTGGGGAGAGCTTGGGGTCACACAAACATCCTCTTGTCTTCTCAAATTATGAAAACTCGCTAAGTTTGTAACGGACCAAAAAGTATAAGATAGACCAAAAGGAACTAAACTTTCGTCAAAGTGAAACAACAACGAATTACCAAGACATATTCTCATCCTATGAAACTTTGGGGAGAGGTTGGGGTCACACAAACATCCTCTCGGCCTCTCGAATCACGAAAACTTATTATGCTTGTTCGTCTGACCACATAGTCAAAGATAGACAAAAAGGAAGCAAACTTTCGTCTAAGAGAAACAACAACGAATAACCAAGATATATTCTCATCCCTTGAAGCTTTGGAGAGCTAGGGGTCGCACAAACATCATCTAGGACACTTGAATAACGAAAAGTCGTTACATTTATTCGTTTGACCAAAAAGTCAAAGATAGACCATAATGAAGCAAACTCTCATCTATGAGAAAAAATAACGAATAACCAAGAATAGTCTCATCCCTTGAAGCTTTGCGTGTTCTTGGGGTCCCACAAACGTGCTCTAGGTCATTCAAATGACGAAAAGTCGCTACATTTGTCTGTGTGACCAAAAAGTCGAAGACAGACCAAAAGGAACCAAGCTTTCATCTATGAGAAACAACAACGAATAACCAAGATATATTCTTATTTATTGCAGCTTTGGCGCGACCATGGGTTCACACAAACATCCTCTACGCCTCTCGAATTATGAAAACTCGCTACGTTTGTCCGTTTGACAAAAAAGTAAAAAATAGACCAAAAGGAACCTCACTTTCGTCTAACAGAAACAACAATGAATAACTGAGACATATTCTCATCCCTCGAAGCTTTGGGGAGTGGTTGGGGTCAAACAAACATCCTCTAGGCCTCAAAAATCATAGAAACTTGCTACGTTTGTCCGTTTGACCAAAAAGTCAAAGATAGGCCAAAAGGAAGCAAACTTTCGTCTAAGATAAACAACAACGAATAACCAAGACATATTCTCGTCTCTTGAAACTTTGGGGAGAGCTTGGGGTCACACAAACATCCTCTTGTCTTCTCGGATCATGAAAACTCGTTAAGTTTGTCCGTTTGACCAAAAAGTATAAGATAGACCAAAAGGAACTAAACTTTCGTCAAAGTGAAACAACAACGAATTACCAAGACATATTCTCATCTCATGATCCTTTGGGGAGGACTTGGGGTCACACAAACATCCTCCAGGGCCCTTGAATCTTGAAAAATCGTTACATTTGTCCGTTTGACTAAAAAGTTAAAGATATACCATAAGGAAGCAAACTCTTATCTTTGAGAAACAACAACGAATAACTAAGACATATTCTCATCCCTTGAAGCTTTGGGGAGAGGTTAGGATCACACAAACGTCCTTTAGGCCTCTCGAATTATGAAACTCACTAAGTTTGTCTGTTGAACCAAAAGGTCGAAAATAGACTAAAAGGAACCAAACTTTCATCTAACAGAAACAACAACGAATAATCGAGGCATATTTTCACCCCTTGGAGCTTTGGGGAGAGTTTGGGGTCAAACACACATCCTCTAGGCCTCGCAAATCATAGAAACTTGTTACGTTTGTCCGTTTGAGTAAAAAGTCAAAGACAAACCAAAAGGAAGCAAACTTTCATCTAAGAGAAACAACAGCAAATCACCAAGACTTATTCTCATCCCTTTAAGCTTTGGGGAGAGCATGGGGTCACGCAAACATCCTCTATGCCTCTCGAATCATGAAAACTTGCTATGTTTGTCCGTTCGACCAAAATGTCAAAGATAGGCCAAAAGGAAGCAAACTTTCATCAAAGATAAACAACAACGAATTACCAAGATATATTCTCGTCCCTTGAAGCTTTGGGAGAGCTTGGGGTCACACAAACATCCTCTAGGCCTATTGAATCACGAAAACTGGCTAACTTTGTCTGTTTGGCCAAAAGTCAAAGATAAACCCAAAGGAACCAAACTTTTGTCTAAGAGAAATATTAACGAATTACCAAGACATATTCACATTGCTTGAAGCTTTGGGGAGAGCATGAGGTCATAGAAAAATCCTCTAAGCCTTTCAAAACCCAAAAACCTGCTAAGTTTTCCTAATTGGCTAAAAAGTCAAAGATAGAATAAAAGGAAGCAAACTTTCGTCTAAGAGAAATAACAACGAATAACCAAGACATATTCTCATCCCTGAATGCTTTGGGGAGAGCTTGGGGTACACAAACATCCCCTATGTCTCTCGAATCACGAAAACTTGCTACGTTTGACCAAAAATTCAAAGATATACCAAAATGAAGCAAACTTTCATTTAAGAGAAACAACAATGGATAACCATGATATATTCTCATCCCTTGAAGGTTTGGGGAGTGCTTGGGGTGACACAAACATCCTTTAGGCCTATTGAATCACGAAAACTGGCTAACTTTGTCTGTTTGGCCAAAAAGTCAAAGATAAACCCAAAGGAACCAAACTTTTGTCTAAGAGAAAATATCAACGAATTACCAAGACATATTCACATCCCTTGAAGCTTTGGGGAGAGCATGAGGTCATAGAAAAATCCTCTAGGCCTTTCCAATCCCAAAAAACCTGCTAAGTTTTTCCGTTTGGCTAAAAAGTCAAAAGATAGAATAAAAGGATGTAAACTTTTGCCTAAGAGAAACAGCAACGAATAACCAAGACATATTCTCATTCCTGAAAGCTTTGGGGAGAGCTTGGGGTCACACAAGCATCCTCTATGCCTCTCGAATCACGAAAAACATACTAAGTTTGTCCGTTTGGCTAAAAAGTCAAAGATAGGCCAAAAGGAACCAAACTTTCGTCTAAGAGAAACAATAACGAATAACTAAGACATATTCTCATCCCTTGAAGCTTTGGGGAGAGCTTGGGGTCAAACAAACATCCGCTAGGACTCGCAAATCATAGAAACTTGCTACTTTTGTCTGTTTGAGGACAAAGTTAAAGATAGACCAAAAGGAAGCAAACTTTTATCTAAGAGAAACAATACCAAAGAATCATGACCTATTCTCATCCATTGGAGCTTTGGCGAGAGCTTAGGGCATGCAAACATCCTCTATGCCTCTCGAATCATGAAAACTTGCTAAGTTTGTCTGTTTAACCAAAAAGTCAAATATAGGCAAACAGAAAGCAAACTTTTGTCTGAGATAAAGAACAACGAATAACTAAGAGTTATTGCCATCCCTTAAAGCTTTGGGGAGAGCTTAGGGTCACACAAACATTCTCTAGGCCACTCAAATCATAGAAACTTGCTACGTTTGTCTGTTTGAGCAAAAAGTCAAAGATAGACTAAAAGGTAGCAAACTTTCGTCTATGAGAAACAATACCGAATAACCAACAGATATTCTCATCCCTTGAAGCTTTGGGGAGAGCTTGTGGTCACGCAAACATCCTCTATGCCTCTCGATTCCCGAAAACTTGCTAAGTTTGTCCGTTTGAGCAAAAAGCCAAAGATAGGACAAAAGGAAGCAAATTTTTGTCTATGAGAAACAACAACGAATGAACAAGACATATTCTCATCCCTTGAAGGTTTGAGGAGAGCTTGGGGTCACACAAACATCCTCTATGCCTCTCAAATCACGAAAACTTACTAAGTTTGTCCGTTTGGCCAAAAAGTCAAAGATAGGCCAAGAGGAACGAAACTTTCATATAAGAGAAACAATAACGAATAACCAAGACGTATTCTCATCCCTTGAAGCTTTGGGAAGAGCTTGGGGTCAAACAAACATCCGCTAGGACTCGCAAATCATAAAAACTTGGTACTTTTGTCAGTTTGAGTAAAAAGTCAAAGATAGGCCAAAAGGAAGCAAATTTTCGTATAAGAGAAACAACGATAACCAAGACATATTCTCATCCCATTAACCTTTGGGGAGAGCTTGGGGTCACACAAACCTGCACTAAGCCTCTCAAAACATGAATACTCACTAAGTTCATCCGTTTGACCATAAACTTATTAGGCCTCTCGAATCGCGAAAACTTTCTAAGTTGTTCGTTTGACCAAAAAGTCAAACGTAGACCATAAGGAACCAAACGTTCGTCAAAGAGAAACGATGATGAATTACCAAGACATATTCTCATTCCTTGAAGCTTGGGGAAGAGCTTGAGTAAAACAAACATCCTCTAGGCTCGCAACTCATAAAAACTTGCTACGTTTGTTCGTTTCACCAAAAAGTCAAAGATAGGCCAAAAGGAACAATGTTTCGTCTAAGAGAAATAACACCGAATAACTAAGACATATTCTCATCCCATGAAGCTTTGGGGAGACCTTGGGGTCACACAAACATCCTCTAGGCCTCTCAAATTATGAAACCTTGCTAAGTTTGTCCGTTTGGCTAAATAGTCAAAGGTAGAGTAAAAGGAAGTAAGCTTTCGTCTAAGAGAAACAACAATGAATAACCAAGATATACTCTCATCCCCTGAACCTTTGGAGAGAGTTTGGGGCCACACAAACATCCTCTAGGCCTCTCGAATCACAAAAACTTGCTACATTTATCCGTTTGACCAAAAAGTCAATAATAGACCAAAAGGATGCAAACTTTCGTCTAAGAGAAACAACAATGAATAACAAAGACATATTCTCATCCCTTGAAGTTTTGGGAAGAGCTTAGGATCACACAAATATCCTCTAGGCCCCTCGAACAATGAAAAGTTGCTAAGGTTGCACGTTTGACCAAAAAGTCAAAGGTAGAGTAAAAGGAAGCAAACTTTCGTCTAAGAGAAACAACAACGAATAACCAAAATATATTCCCATCCCTTATAGCTTTGTAGAGAGCTTGGGTTCACACAAACATCCTGTAGGCCTCTCGAATCCCGAAAACTTGGTAAGTTCGTCCGTTTGAGCAAAAAGTCAAAGATAGACTAAAAGGAAGCAAACTTTCATGTAAGAGAAACAACAACGATTAACCCAGACATATTCACATCCCTTGAAGCTTTGGGGAGAGCTTGGGGCCACACAAATGTCCTCTAGGCCTATTGAATAATGAAAGCTTGCTAAGTTTGTCTGTCTGACTAAAAAGTCAAAGATAGACTAAAAGGAACCAATCTTTCGTCTAAGAGAATTAACAATGAATAACCCAGACATATTCACATCCCTTGAAGCTTTGGGGAGAGCTGGGAGTCACACAAACATCTTCTAGGCCTCTCGAATCACAAAAACTCGTTAAGTTTGTCCGTTTGACCCAAAAGTCAAAGATAGACCAAAAGGAAGAAAACTTTCATCTAAGGGAAACAATAATGAATAACCAAGATATATTTTCATCCCTTGAAGCTTTTGGGAGAACTTGGGGTCAGACAAATGTCCTTTAGGCTTATTGAATCACAAAAACTTGCTAAGTTTGTCTGCTAAGTTTTTTCGTTTGATCAAAAAGTCTCAGATAGACCAAAAGGAAGCAAACTTTCATCTATGAGAAACAACAAAGAATAATCAAGATATATTCTCATCCCATGAAGCTTCGGGGAGAGGTTGGGGCCACACAAACATCCCCTACGCCTCTTGAATCACAAAAACTTGTTACGATTGTCCGTTTGACCAAAAAGTCAAAGAAAGACCAATTGGAAGCAAACTTTCATCTAAGAGAAACAACAACGAATAATCAAGACATATTCTCATCCCTTAAAGCTTTGGGGAGAGCTTGGGGTCACACAAATATTCTCTAAGCCTCTCGAATCTTGAAAACTTGCTAAGTTTGTCTATTTGACCAAAAAGTCAAAGATAGGCCAAAAGGAAGCAAACTTTCATCTATAAGAAATAACAATGAATAACTAAGACATATTCTCTTCCCATGAAACTTTGGGGAGAACTTGGAGTCACAAACATCATCTATGCCTCTTGAATCATGAAAACTTGCTATGTTTGTCCATTTGGCCAAAAAGTTAAAAGTAGAATAAAAGGAAGCAAACTTTCATCTAACAGAAATAACAACGAATAACCAAAATATATTCTCATGCCATGAAGCTTTGGGGAGAGCTTGGTTTACACAAATATCTTCTAGGCCTCTCGAATCCTAAAAAAATGCTAAGTTTGTCTGTTTGAGCAAAAAGTCAAAGATAGAATAAAAGGAACCAAACTTTCGTCCAAGAGAAACAACAATGAGTAACCCAGACATATTCACATTCCACGAAGCTTGAGTGAGAGCTTGGGGCCTCACAAACGTCTTCTAGGCCTATTGAATAATGAAAACTCACTAAATTTGTCCGTTTGATTAAAAAGTCAAAGACAGACCAAAAGGAACTAATCTGTCGTCTAAGAGAAACAACAAACAAATAACTAAGACATATTCTCATCCTTTGAAGCTTTGAGGAGAGCTTGGGGTCATACAAACATTCACTAGGGCTCTCGAATCATAAAAACTTGCTAAGTTTGTCTGTTTGACCCAAAAGTCAAAGATAGACCAAAAAGAAATAAACTTTCGTCTAAGAAAAATAACAACGAATAACTAAGACATATTTACATCAATTGAAGCTTTAGGGACAGCTTGGGGTCAAACAAATATCCTCTAAGCCTATTTAAACACGATACTCGATAGGTTTGCCTGTTTGATTAAAAAGTTGACTAAAAGGAAGCAAACTTTCGTCTAAGAGAAAAAAAAAGAATAACCAAGGCATATTGTCATCCCTTGAGGCTTTGGGGAGAGCTTGGGGTCATACAAATAACCTCTAAGCCTCTCGAGTCCCGAAAACTTGCTAAGTTTGTCTGTTTGATACAAAAGTCAAAGATAGACCAAAAGGAAGCAAACTTTCGTTTATGAGACACAACAATGAATAACCAAGACATATTCTCAACCCTTGAAGCTTTAGGGAGAGCTTGGGGTCACGCAAACATCCTCTAGGCCTCTCGAATCACAAAAACTTCCAAAGTTTGTCCATTTGACGAAAAAGTCCAAGACCGACCAAAAGGAAGCAAACTTTCTTGTATGAGAAATAACAACGAATAACAAAGAGATATTCTCATTTTATGAAGCTTTCGGGAGAGCATCTGGTCACACAAATATCCTCTAGGCTCCCGAATCACGAAAACTTGTTATGTTTGTCCGTTTGGCCATAAACACAAAGATAGACAAAAAGGAAGCAAACTTTCATCTAAGAGAAACAATAACGAATAACTAAGACATATGCACATCCCTCGAAGTTTTAGGGAGAGCTTGGGGTCACGTAAACATCCTCTAGTCCTATTAAATCACGAAAACATGCTAAGTTTGTCTGTTAGGCCAAAAAGTCAAAGATAGACCAAAAGGAACTAAACTTTCATCTAAGAGAAAACAACAGGAAATAACCAAGACATTTTCACATCTCTTGAAGCTTTGGGAAGAGTTTGGGGTCACAAAAACATCTTCTAGGCCTCTCAATTTCAGAAAAGTTGTTAAGTTTGTCTGTTTGGCCAAAAAGTCAAAGATAGACTAAAAGGAAGCAAACTTTCATCCAAGAGAAACAATAACGAATAACCAACACATGTTTTCATTCCTTGAAGCTTTAGGGAGAGCTTAGGTCACACAAACTTCTTCTAGGCTTCTCGAATCCCGAAAACTTGCTAAGTTTATCCATTTGACCAAAAAGTCAAAAATAGATCAAAAGGAAGCAAACATTCGCCTATGTGAAACAACAACGAAACAACGAATAACCAAGATATATTCTCATCCCAAGAACCTTTGTGTAGAGCATGGAGTCACACAAACATCTTCTAGGCTTCTCGAATCACGAAAACTTGCTAAGTTTATCCGTTTGACCAAAAAGTCAACATACGGTTGTCTGTTTGACCGAAAAGTCTAAGATAGACTCAAAGGAAGCAAACTTTCATCTAAGGAAAATAACAACAAATAACCAAGACATATTCTCATCACTTGAAGCTTTGGGGAGAGCTTGGGGTCACACAAACATCCTCTAGTTCTATTGAATCACGAAAGCAGGCTAAGTTTGTTTGTTAGACAAAAAAGTCAAAGATAAACCAAAAGGAACCAAACTTTCGTCAAAGAGAAACAACAACGAATAACCAAGACATATTCACATCACTCGAAGCTTTGGGGAGAGCTTGGGGTCACACAAATATCCTCTAGGCCTCTCGAATCCAAAAAACTTGTTAAGTTTGTACGTTTGGCCAAAAAGTCTAAGATAGACCTTGAAGGAAGCAAACTTTCGACTAAGAGAAACAACAACGAATAAACCAAGACATGTTCTCATCCCTTGAAGCTTTAGGTTGAGCTTGGGGTCACGTAAACATCCTCTAGGTCTCTTGAATCACGAAAACTTTCTAAGCTTCTCCGTTTGACCAAAAAGTCCAAGACAGACCAAAAGGAAGCTAACTTTCGTCAATGAAAAATAACAACGAATAACCAAGAGATATTTTCCTCCTATGAAGCTTTGGGGAGAGCTTCAGGACACACAAACATCCTCTAGGCCTTTCCAAAAATGAAAACTTGTTACATTTGTCCGTTTGTCCACAAAGTGAAAGATAGACGAAAAGGAAGCAAACTTTCGTCTAAGGGAAATAACAACGAATAAGAAAGGCATATTCTCATCCCTAGAAGCTTTAAGGAGAACTTGGGGTCACACAAACATCATCTAATCCAACTGAATCATGAAAACGAGCTAAGTTTTTCTGTTAGACCAAAAAGTCTAAGATAGACTAAAAGGAAGCAAACTTTCATCTATGAGAAATAACAATGAATAACCAAGACATATTCTCATCCCTTGAAGCTTTGGGGAGAGCTTGGGGTCACACAAACATCCTTTAGTCCTATTGAACCATAAAAACAGGTTAAGTTTCTCTGTTATACCAAAAAGTCAAAGATAAACTAAAAGGACCCAAACTTTCGTCAAAGAGAAACAACAACGAATAACCAAGACATATTCACATCCTTTGAAGCTTTCGGGAGAACTTGGGGTCACGCAAATATCCTTTAGGCCTCTCGAATTTCAAAAACTTCCTAAGTTTATTTGTTTGACCAAAAAGTCCAAGACAGACCAAAAGGAAGCAAACTTTCATCTATGGAAAATAACAACGAATAACCAAAAGATATTCTCATCCTATGAAGTTTTGGGGAGAGCTTGGGGTCACACAAACATCTTCTAGGCCTCTCGAATCACGAAAACTTGTTACATTTGTCTGTTTGACCACAAAGAAAAAGATCGACAAAAAGGAAGCAAACTTTCGTCTAAGGAAAACAGCAACGAATAAGGAAACTATATTCCCATCACTTGAAGCTTTGGGTAGAGTTTGGGGTCATACAAACATCTTCTAGTCCTATTGAATCACGAAAACACGCTAAGTTTGTCTGTTAGACCAAAAGGAAGCAAACTTTCATTTATGAGAAACAACAATGAATAACCAAGACATATTCTCATCCCATGAAGCTTCGGGGACGGGTTGGGGTCACACAAATATCCTCTAGGCCTCTCGAATCACGAAAACTTGTTACGTTTGTCCGTTTGACCAAAAAGTCAAAGATAGACCAAATGGAAGCAAACTTTCGTCTAGGAGAAACAACAACGAATAATCAAGGCATATTCTCATCTCTTGAAGCTTTAAGGAGAGCTTGGGGTCACACAAACATCCTCTAGGCCTCTCGAATCCTGAAAAGCTTGTTAAGGTTTGTCTGTTTGAGCAAAAAATTCAAAAATAGATCAAAAGGAAGCAAACATTCGTATATTGAGAAACGATAACGAATACCCAAGACATATTCTCATCCCACGGAGCTTTAGGGAGAGCTTGGAGTCACACAAACATCCTCTAGGCCTCTTGAATCACGAAAACTTGCTACGTTTGTCTATTTGACCAAAAAAGTCTAATAAGATAGACTGAAATGGAAGCAAACTATCATCTGAGAGAAATAACAACGAGTAACCAAGACATATTCTCATCCCTTAGAAGCTTTGGGGAGAGCTTGGAGTCACACAAACATCCTCTAGTCCTATTGAATCACGAAAACGTGCTAAGTTTGTCTGTTATACCAAAAAGTCAAAGATAAACGAAAAGGAACCAAACTTTCGTCGAAGAGAAACAACAACGAATAACCAAGACATATTCACATCCCTTGAAGCTTTGGGGAGAGTTTGGGGTCAGACAAATGTCCTCTAGGCTTCTCGAATTCAGAAAACTTGTTAAGTTTGTCTGTTTGGCTAAAAAGTATAAGATAGACTAGAAGGAAGCAAACTTTATCTAAGAAAAATAACAGTGAATAACCAAGACATATTCTCATCCCTTGAAATTTTGGGGAGAGCATGGGGTCAAACAAACATCCTCTAGGCCTCTCGAATCACGAAAACTCACTAAGTTCTTCTGTTTAACCATAAAGTCAAAGCTAGACCAAAAGGAAGCAAAGTTTCATCCAAGAGAAATAACGGCAAATAGCCAGGACATATTCTCATCCCAGGAACTTTTAGGGAGAGCTTGGGGTCAAACAAATATTCTCTAGGCCTCTCGAATCATGAAAACTGGCTAGGTTTGTCCGTTTGATCAAAAAGTCAAAGATAGACTAAAAGGAAGCAAACTTTCATTAAAGAGAAAAACAACGAAAAACCAAGACATATTCCCATTCCTTAAAGCTTTGGGGAGAGCATGGGGTCAGACAAACATCCTCTAGGCCCCTCGAATCATGAAAACTTGCTACGTTTGTTTATTTGACTAAAAAGTCAAAGATTGGCCAAAAGGAAGGAAACTGTCGTTTATGAGAAACAACAACAAATAACCAAGACATATTGTCATCCCTTTAAGCTTTAGGGAGAGCTTGAGATCTCACAAAAGTCCTCCAGGCCTCTCAAATGACGAGCAGTTATAACATCTATCTGTTTGACCAAAAAGTCAAAGATAGACCAAATGGCAGCAAACTTTCGTCCAACAGAAACAACAACGAATAACCAAGACGTATTCTTATCCCTTGAAGCTTTTGGGAGAGCATGGGATCAGACAAAGATCCTCTAGGCCTCTCGAATCATGAAAACTTGCTATGTTTGTCTGTGTGACAAAAAAATCAACGATAGTTTAAATGGAAGCAAACCGTCGTCTAAGACAGACAACAACGAATAACCAAAACATATTCTCATCCCTTGAAACTTTGGGGAGATCTTGGGGCCACACAAACGTCCTCTAGGCCTCTCAAATTAGGAAAACTTGCTATGTTTGTTTGTTTGACAAAAAAGTCAAACTTAGACCATAAGGAACCAAACTTCCGTCTAAGAGAAACAATGACAAATTACCAAGAAATATTCTCATCCCTTTAAGCTTTAGAGAGAGCTTGGGGTCACACAAACATCCTCTATGCCTCTCGAGTGATGAACAGTCGCTACATTTGTTTGTTTGACCAAAAAGTCAATGATAGACTAAAAGGAAGTAAACTTTCATCCAAGAGAAACAACAACAAATAACCAAGACATATTCCCATCCATTGAACCTTTGGGGAGAGCTTGGGGTCAAACAAACATCCTCTAGGCCTCTCGAATTACAAAAACTGGCCAAGTTTGTCTGTTTGACCAAAAAGTTAAAGATAGACCGAAAGGAACCGAGCCTTCGTCTAAAAGAAACAACAACAAACAACCAAAACATATTCTCATCCCTTGAAGCTTTGGGGAGACCTTGGGGTCACACAAACAGCCTCTACGCCTCTCGAATCGCAAAAACTCACTAAGTTTTCCTATTTGACCAAAAAGTCAAAAATAGGCTCAAAGGAAGCAAACTTTCATTTAAGAGAAACAACAACGAATAACCAAGACATATTCTCATCCCCTGAAGCTTTGGAGAGATCTTGGGGTCCCACAAACGTCCTCTAGGCCTCTCGAATGATGAAAAGTCACTACATTTGTCCTTTTGACAAAATAGTCGAAGATAGACTAAAAGGAACCAAACTTTTATCTAAGAGAAACTATAACGAATCACCAAGACATATTCTCATCTTATGAAGCTTTGGGGAGAGCTTAGGGTCATACATACATCCTCTAGGCCTCTCGAATCATGAAAAGTCACTACATTTGTGCGTTTGAGCAAAAAGTCAAAGATAGACCAAAAGGAAGCAAACTTTCATCTAAGAGAAACAACAGCGAATAACAATGACATATTCTCATCCCTCGAAGCTTTGAGGAGAGCTTGGGGTCACACAAATATGTACTAGGCCTCTCGAATCACGGAAAATTAAATAAGTTCATCCGTTTGACCAAAAAGTCAAAGCTAGACCAAAAGGAAGCAAAGTTTCATCTAAGAGAAATAACAGTGAATAACCACGACATATTCTCATCCCTTAAAGCTTTGGGGAGAACATGGGGTCACACAAACACCTTCTATGCCTTTCAAATAATGAAAACTTGCTATATTCGTCCATTTGATAAGAAAGTCAAAGATAGATGAGAAGGAAACAAACTTTTGTCTAAGAGAAACAACAGCGAATAACCAAGACATATTCTCATCCCTTGAACTTTTGAGAAGAGCTTGAGGTCACAAACATCCTCTAGGCCTCTCGAATCATGAAAACTTGTTAAGTTTGTTTGTTTGACTAAAAAGTCAAAGATAGGCCAAAAGGAAGCAAATTGTCGTCTACGAGAAACAACAACAAATAACCAAGACATATTCTCATCCTTTGAAGCTTTTGGGAGAGCTTGCGGTCACACTAACAATCTCTATGCCTCTGGAATCCCGAAAACTCACAAGCTTGTTCGTTTGGCTAAAAAGTCAAAGATAGGCCAAAAGGAACCAAACTTTCGTCCAAGAGAAATAATAACTAATAACCAAGAGATATTCTCATCCGTTTAAGCTTTGGGGAGAGCTTGGAGTCAAACAAACATCCTCTTGGCCTCGCAAATCCTAGATACTTGCTACGTTTTTTCGTTTGACCAAAAAGTCAAACTAGACCAAAAGGAAGCAAACTTTTCATCTAAGAGAAACAACACTAAAGAACCAAGACATATTCTTAAAGCTTTGGAGAGAGCTTAGGGTCAGACAAACATTTTCTATGCCTCTGAAACCACGAAAACTTGCTACGCTTGCCCGTTTGATAAAAAAGTCAAAGATAGACTAAAAGCAAGCAAACATTCGTCTAAGAGCAACAAGAACGAATAACCAAGATATATTCTCATCCCTTGAAGCTTTAGGGAGAGCATGAGGTCACGCAAATATCCTCTCGGCCTCTCGGATTATGAAAACTTGCTACGTTTGTCCGTTTGACTAAGAAGTCAAAGATAGACCAAAAGGAACCAAACTTTTGTCTAAGAGAAACAACAACGAATGACC
This sequence comes from Castanospermum australe, assembly GCA_019955255.1. NCBI lineage: Eukaryota > Viridiplantae > Streptophyta > Magnoliopsida > Fabales > Fabaceae > Castanospermum > Castanospermum australe. Next base: position 25,265 of record NSJW01000682.1, read on the forward strand.
AAGACATATTCTCATGCTTTGAAGCTTTGGGGTCACACAAACATCCTCTAGGCCTCTCAAATTATGAAAACTCACTACGTTTGTCCGTTTGACAAAAAAGTCAAAGATAGACCAAAAGGAACCAAACTTTTGTCTAAGAGAAACAACAACGAATGACCAAGACATATTCTCATCCGATGAAGCTTTAGGGGGAGCTTGGGGTCACACACACATCCTCTTGGCCTCTCGAATCATGAGAAACTTGCTAAGTTTGTCCGTTTGGCCAAAAAGTCAAAGATAGGCCAAAAGAAAGCAAACTATCGTCTAAGAGCAACAATAGCGAATAATCAAGATATATTCTCATCCCTTGAAGCTTTGGGGTGAGCTTAGGGTCACACAAACATCCTCAAAGCCTGTCGAATTACGAAAACTTCATACATTTGTCCGTTTGACCAAAAAGTCAAAGAGAGACCAAAAGGAAGGAAAAATTTGTCTATGAGAAATAACAACGAATAACCAAGAGATATTCTCATCATACGACGCTTTGGGGAGAGCTTGGAGTCACACAAACATCCTTTAGGCCTCTAGAATCACGAAATCTTGTTACGTTTGTCCATTTGACCACAAAGTTAAAGATAGACTAAAAGGAAGTAAACTTTTGTCTAAAAGAGAAACAACAACAAATAACTAAGACATATTCGCATCCCTTGACGCTTTGGGGAGAGCTTGGGGTCACACAAATATCTTCTAGGCCTCTTGAATCCAGTAAACTTGCTAAGTTTGTCCGTTTGGCCAAAAAGTAAAAGATAGACTAAAAGGAAGCAAACTTTCATCTATGAAAAATAACAACGAATAACCAAGACATATTCTTATCCCACGAAGCTTTGGGGAGAGCATAGAGTCAATCAAACATCCTCGAGGCCTCTTGAACTATGAAAACCTGCTACGTTTGTCTGTTTGACCAAAAAGTCTAAGATAGACTAAAAGGAAGCAAACTTTTGTCTGAGAGAAGCAACAACAAATAATCAAGATATATTTTTATCCCTTGAATCTGTGGGGAGAGGTTGGGGTCAGACAAACATCCTCTAGGGGTACTGAATCACGAAAACTCGCTAAGTTTGTCTGTTTGACTAAAAAGATAAAGATAGACAAAAACGAACTAAACTTTCATCTAAGAAAAATAAGAACCAATAACTAAGACGTAGTCACATCCCTTGAAGCTTTGGGGAGAGCTTGGTCACATAAACATCCTCTAGGCCTCTCGAATCACGAAAACTTGCTACGTTTGACCGTTTGACCAAAAAGTCTAAGATAGACCAAAAGGAAGCAAACTTCGTCCAAGAGAAATAACAATGAATAACTAAGAGATATTCTCATCCCGTGAAGTTTCAGGGAGACGTTGGGGCCACACAAACATCCTCTAGGCCTCTCGAAGCACGAAAACTTGTTAAGGTCGTCTGTTTGACCATAAAGCCAAAGATAGACTAAAAGGAAGCAAACTTTCATCTAAGAGAAAACAACAATGAATAACCAAGACATATTCTCATCCCATGAAGCTTTGGCAAGAGCTTGGGGTCACACAAACATGCCTCGAGGCCAATTGAATCATGCAAACTCGCTAAGTTTGTCTACTAAGTTTGTTCGTTTCACTAAAAAGCCTAAGAAAGACCAAAAGGAAGCAAAGTGTAGTCTATGAGAAACAACAACGAATAACTAAGACATATTCTCATCCCATGAAGCTTCGGGAAGAGGTTGGGGTCAAACAAACATCCCCTAGGCCTCTCGAATCACGACAACTTGCTAACTTTCCCCGCTGGACCAAAAAGTTGAAGATAGACCAAAAGGAACCAAACTTTGTCTAAGAGAAACAACAACAAATAACTAATACATATTCTCATCCCTTAAAGCTCTGGGGAGAGGTTGGGGTCTCACAAACATCTTCTAGGCCACTCGAATCGTGAAAACTCGCTATGTTTGTCCATTTGACCAAAAAGTCAAAGATAGATGAAAAAGAACCACACTTTCGCCTAAGAGAAACAACAAATTACTAGGACATATTCTCACCCCATTAAGCTTCAATGAGAGCTTGTGGCCAGACAAACATCCCCTAGGCCTCTCAAATCACAAAAACTTATTACGTTTGTCCGTTTGAGCAAAAAGTCAAAGATAGATCAAAAGGAACCAAGCTTTCATCAAAGAGCGACAACAACGAATTACCAACACATTCCCATTCCTTGAAGCTGTAGGAAGTGCTTGGGGTCACACAAACATCCTCTAGACCTCTCAAATCCCAAAAACTTGCTAAGTTTGCCTGTTTGACAAAAAAGTCGAAGATAGACTAAAAGGAACAAAACTTTCGTCAAAGAAAAACAACTACGAATAACCAAGACATATCCGCATCCCTTGAAGCTTTGGTAAGAGCTTGGGGTCACACAAACATCCTCTAATCCTCTCGAATCACAAAAACTAGTTAACTTTGTCCGTTTGACCAAAAAGTCAAAGATAAACCAAAAGGAACTAAATTTTTGTCTAAGACAAAGAAACAACGAATTTCCAAGACATATTCTCATCCCATGAACCTTTGGGGAGAACTTGCAGGTACATAAACATCCTCAAGCCCTCTCGAATCATTGAAACTCGCTAAGTTTGTCCGTTCGACTAAAAAGTCAAAGATAGACCAAAAGGAACCAAACTTTTCTAAGAGAAACAACAACAAATAACCAATTCATATTCTCTTCCCTTAAAGCTTTGGGGAGAGGTTGGGGTCCCACAAACATCCTCTAGGCCACTCGAATCCCGAAAACTGCTATGTTTGTCCATTTGACCAAAAAGTCAAAGATAGACGAAAAAGAACCAAACTTTCGCCTAAGAGAAACAACACCAAATTACTAGGACATATTCTCACCCCATGAAGCTTCAAAGAGAGCTTGTGGCCAGACAAACATCCTCTAGGCCTCTCAAATGATAAAAGCTTATTACGTTTGTCCGTTTGAGAAAAAAGTCAAGGACAGACCAAAAGGAACCAGGCTTTCATCAAATAGCAACAACAACGAATTACCAAGACATTCCCATCCCTTGAAGCTTTAGGAAGTGCTTGGGGTCACACAAACATCCTCTAGGCCTCTCAAATCCCGAAAACTTGACAAGTTTGCCCGTTTGACCAAAAAGTCAATGATAGACTAAAAGGAACCAAACTTTCGTCAAAGAAAAACAACAATGAATAACCAAGACATATCCGTATCCCTTGAAGCTTTGGGAAGAGCTTGGGGTCACACAAACATCCTCTAGGCCTCTCGAATCACAAAAAGTAGTTAACTTTGTTCGTTTGACCAAATAGTCGAAGATAGACCAAAAGGAGGCAAATTTTTGTCTAAGAGAAAAAAACAATGAATTTCCAAGACATATTCTCATCCCATGAAACTTTGGGGAGAGGTTGCAGGTACATAAACATCCTCAAGCCCTCTTGAATCACTAAAACTCGCTAAGTTTGTCGTTTGACTAAAAAGTCAAAGATAGACCAAAAGGAACTAAACTTTCGTCTAAGAGAAACAACAACGAATTACCAAGACATTCTCATCCCTTGAAGCCTTGAGAAGTGCTTGGGGTCAAACAAACATCCTCTAGGCCTCTCAAATCCCAACAACTTGCTAAGTTTTCCCGTTTGACCAAAAAGTCAAAAATAGTTTAAAAGGAACCAAACTTTCATTGAAGAGAAACAACAACGAATAACTAAGACATATTCGCATCCCTTGAAGCTTTGGGAAGAGCTTTGGGTCACACAAACATCCTCTAGGCATCTCAAATCACGAAAACTTGTTACGTTTGTCTGTTTGAGCAAATTGTCAAAGATAGACCAGAAGGAACCAAACTTTTGTCTAACAGAAACAACAACGAATAACTAAGACATATTCGCATCCCTTGAAGCTTTGGGGAGAGCNCCTTGAAGCTTTGCAGTGAGCTTGGGGTCACACAAACATCCTCTAGGCCTCTCGAATCACAAAAAGTAGTTAACTTTTGTTCGTTTGACCAAATAGTCGAAGATAGACCAAAAGGAGGCAAATTTTTGTCTAAGAGAAAAAAACAATGAATTTCCAAGACATATTCTCATCCCATGAAACTTTGGGGAGAGGTTGCAGGTACATAAACATCCTCAAGCCCTCTTGAATCACTAAAACTCGCTAAGTTTGTCCGTTTGACTAAAAAGTCAAAGATAGACCAAAAGGAACTAAACTTTCGTCTAATGAGAAAATAACAACGAATTAACCAAGACATTCTCATCCCTTGAAGCCTTGAGAAGTGCTTGGGGTCAAACAAACATCCTCTAGGCCTCTCAAATCCCAACAACTTGCTAAGTTTTCCCGTTTGACCAAAAAGTCAAAAATAGTTTAAAAGGAACCAAACTTTCATCTGAAGAGAAACAACAACGAATAACTAAGACATTATTCGCATCCCTTGAAGCTTTGGGAAGAGCTTTGGGGTCACACAAACATCCTCTAGGCATCTCAAATCACGAAAACTTGTTAACGTTTGTCTGTTTGAGCAAAAATTGTCAAAGATAAGACCAGAAGGAACCAAACTTTTGTCTAACAGAAACAACAACGAATAACTAAGACATATTCGCATCCCTTGAAGCTTTGGGGAGAGCTTGGGGTCATACAAATATCCATTAGGCCTCTCGAATCACAAAAATTTACAAAGTTTGTTCGTTTAACTAAAGAGTCAAAGATTGACCAAAAGGAAGCAAACTTTTGTCTAAAAGAAACAACAGCGAATTACCAAGACATTCTCATCCCTTGAAGCTTTAGGAAGAGCTTGGGGTCACACAAACATCCTCTAGGCCTCTGAAATCCTGAAAACTTGCTAACTTTGCCCGCTTGAGCAAAAAGTCGAAGATAGACCAAAAGAAGCCAAACTTTTGTCTAAGAGAAACAACAATAAATAACCATTTCATATTCTCATTCCTTAAGGCTTTGAGTAGAGGTTGGGGTCACCCAAACATCCTTTAGTACTGTCGAATGACGAAAACTCGTTAAGTTTGTCTGTTTGACCAAAAACTCAAAGAAAGGCCAAAAGGAACGAAACTTCCCTCGAAGAGAAACAACAACTAATAACTAAGACTTATGGCCATCTCTTGATGCTTTGGAGAGAGCTTGGGGTCACACAAACATCCTTTAGGCCTCTTGAATCACAAAAGCTGGCTATGTTTGCCCCTTTCACCAAAAAGTCTAAGGTAGACCAAAAGGAAGCAAACTTTCGTCTATGAGAAACAACAGCAAATAACCAAGACATATTCTCATCCCTTGAAGCTTTGGGGATAGCTTGGGGTCACACAAACATCCTCTAGGCCTCTTGAATCCCAAAATCTTGCTAAGTTTGTCTATTTGACTAAAAAGTGAAAAATAGGCCAAAACTAACTAAACTTTCTTCTAAGAGAAACAACAACAAATAACCAAGACTTATTGCTATCCCTTGAAGCTTTGGGGAGACCTTGGGGTCACATAAACATCGTCTAGGCTTCTCGAATCATGAAAGCCTGCTAAGTTTGCCTGTTTGAGTAAAAAGTTGAAGATAGACCAAAAGGAAGCAAACTTTCATCTCCAAACTCTGTCCAAAACTTCATGGGAAGAGAATATGTCTTGGTAATTTGTTATTGTTTCTCTTTGGCGAAAGTTTGCTTCCTTTTGGTCTATCTTTGACTTTTTGGTCAAACGAAAAACTTTGCAAGCTTTCATGATTCGAGAGGCGTAGAGTAAGTTTGTGGACCCCATCCTCTCTCCAAAGGTTCAAGGGATGAGAATATATCTTGGTTATTGTTGATATTCTGTTGATATTATCTGATTTGCATAATCTGTAGTTATTAGTAATTAGGATTTGTAGGATATGATTTGATTGTATTTCTGATTTGTTGCCTTTGATTTAGGGATTGTAACCTTTGATTTAGGGATTGTAATTAGCTGACCTATGTATATAAATATACATCTGCTAAGGATTTTTCCTTAAGCAATTCATAAATCATTCTTAAGTTGGTATCAGAGCAGGCTCGGTCCTGTCTCTGCTTAGTCTCTCTAGGTCTGCGTTTCAAGTCGAAACCGAACCTTGTTCAGTCACTGTTCCGCCACTGTCAAGGCAGGAACATCGTCTTCTTCTCCCGCAAGTCAGTATACTTGTATTGTGTACCGGCCAGTGTACTGTTCTGCCGTTTCCGCCACTGTTCCGATCCGTTTTTTCCGCCATTGTTCCGATCTGCTTTTTGTTCTGCCACTGTTCCGATCTACTTCTGTTTCTGCCAGCGTTCCGATCTGCTTCTATTCCTCCACTGTTCAACCAAGTCGGAACCCGCCAGCGTTCCGATCTGCTTCTGCTCCGCCGCTGTTCAACCAAGTCGGAACCACTGTTCCGCCACGATCAACCAAGACAGTGTACTGGCCATCTCAGAAACCTCCGACCGGCCAGATCCTTGAGCACCGTCACCGGATCTCGATTCACGCGCCCGTACACGCCTCCATAGCTGCCGGTGCCTGTAGCTCATGCGCCTAATTCCCGACATCCGTTCACGTCGCCGCCCGATCCCGTTCGTCTCGTCGGCGCCACCTGGTTCTGTTCTGGGGGTCAGAAGTTCAGATTTCGCCACCTTCTGTCTAGGGCGTGTAAGCCACGTGCCATTCTCCGATCGTCTCGTCCACCAGTTTTGTTCAGCTCGGTCGGTGCCACCTAGTTCTGTTCTGGAGTCATGGCTTCTGCATCTGATTTGTCATGTGTCACCTCTGAATCCTCCAAAAGGGGCCTTGTTTCTTTTTCTTTTTCTGGCAGCCCCACCATAACGTCAGAAAAACTCAATGGTAAGAACTATTTAGACTGGTTATGCTGCTGTTGATATTTGGTTTTTAGGTTAGGGACTCTCTGAGCATCTGACTAAGAAGGCGGAGGACATCCCTGCTGATGAGAGGGACCAATGGAAGAAGACTGACTATCAGTTGGTATCCTTACTTTGGCAGTCCATTGATCCCAAACTGTTAGTGCATTTTCGCCCCTATAAAACTTGTTCATGACATATGGAAAAAGGCTCGAAGCATCTACTCTAATGATGTCCAACGTTTGTACGATTCTGTTCATAATCTAGCAACGCTCCACATGACAGATCATGACATGCCTTCATATTTTGAACAAAGCACAGTCCACGATTGAAGAAATCAAGTTGATACTGACCAGTGACAACCTCCAGCAGATGTTAGATAAGCTTGACAACATGTATATGGTTTTTGTTCTCCATGGTCTTCATAAAGATTTTGAATCTGTTCGGAATCAAATCCTAACAAATGCAAATATTCCTACCGTGGAGGATCTCATTAATCGATTGTTGCGAGTTCCTTCTCCCGATGCAGCGTCTGGAATTGGTTCCCAAACAGGTTCAGAGTTTTCCACTTTTATTTCTGCGGACCGTGAAAGTCGCGGTCGTGGCCGTGGTCGTGGTGTGGGTAGAGGTGGCCGTGGTTCTGGTGGTCGTCCTCAATGTTCCTATTGTAAACGCTTGGGCCATACTCAAGACCGTTGCTATTCCTTGCATGGTTTTCCTGAAAAATCTGCTAATGTGGCACAATCTCAGTCAGCTGATAAGACTGAATCAGGGATTGATAACCAGAACATACTATTAGACAATGAGTATAAGGAGTATCTTCAACTCAAAGCAGCCCAACAAGCTTCATCTTCGGCCACTTTAGCTCATACTGGTAATTCTACAGTTTGCCTCTCTCATTCTTCGTCTGTTGGATCCTGGATTTTGGATTCTGGTGCTTCCGATCACATAGCTGGTAATCCTTCTCTTTTATCAAAATTTATCATCTCCCAAGACACCACACCACATTACTCTCGCTGATGGTTCTCAGACTATAGCCACCGGCATTGGTTAAGCCATACCTCTTCCATCTTTACCTTTGAATTCTGTTATGCTTATTCCTGGCTGCCCCTTTAATTTAATTTCTATTAGTCAACTGACTCGCACTCTTAACTGCTCTATAACCTTCACTGCTAACTCTTTTCTCATCCAGGACCGGAGTACGGGACAGACGATTGGCGCAGGATCTGAATCGCGTGGACTTTATTATCTCCAGCCTCCATCCTCTACCATATGTACTGCCACCGAGTCTCCTAGTCTCCTTCATCGTCGTCTGGGTCATCCAAGTCTAAATAAGCTAAAGAAAGATGGTTCCCTATCTCTCTCATTTGCAGTCTTTAGAGTGTGAGTCGTGTCAGCTTGGAAAACATGTCCGTGCATCCTTTCCAAGCAAAATCAATAATCGAGCAAAGTCACCTTTTGATATTGTTCATACTGATGTTTTGGGGTCCTAGTCGTGTCATTTCTATTCTGGGGTATAGGTTCTTTGTTACTTTCATTGATGATTTTTCTAGATGTACTTGGATATTTTTGATGAAAGATCGTTCAGAGTTATTCACTATCTTTCAAAATTTTTGCAATGAAATTCAAACCCAGTTTGGGTACTCTATTCGCATATTGCGCAGTGATAATGCAAAAAGAATATTTTTTTGTTCCTTTCAATTCCTTTATGGCATCTCATGGCATGCTTCATCAGTCAACTTGTCCGCACACTCCACAACAAAATGGCATAGCCGAACGAAAACATCGTCATATTAGTGAGACTGCTCGAACTCTTTTATTGCATGCTAATGCACCTTTAAAATTTTGGGGTGATGTTGTTCTTACCGCTGGTTATTTAATCAATCGCATGCCGTCCTCTGTTTTTACATAATGAAGTTCCCCACTCTCTTTTGTTTCCTAATGACCATCTTTATACTGTCTCCCCTCGTGTTTTTGGTTCTACTTGTTTTGTGCATGATCTTACTCCCGGTATTGATAAATTGTCTGCTCGTTCTATTAAGTGCATTTTCCTTGGTTATTCTCGAGTACAGAAAGGCTATCGATGTTACTCTCCTTCTACAAATCGTTTTTACATCTCTGCAGATGTAACCTTCTTTGAGGACACTCCTTACTTCACCTCACCAATCGAGCCTAACTCCATCTCTCAGCTCCTACCAATTCCCTGTCTTAATTTACCTATTTCTGATCCTCCAGTTTCACAGGTGCCCGCACCTCCTCGTCCGCAGGCACATCCTTCACCGCAACCGTTTATCACTTTTCAGCGTCGACCTCGTCCTGTGATTCTAGAGGCTATTCTCACCCCAGACTCGGGCGATTCATCTCCTGCTCCAGCGTCTCCACCTGCTCAGGGCCTATCTGAAGCATCTCTTGACTTGCCCATTGCACTTTGTAAAGGTATGCGTTCTACTTGTAATCCTCATCCTATTTATAATTTCCTGAGCTATCATCATTTATCTTCATCCCATTATACATTTGTCTCTGCCTTATCGTCCATTTCCATTCCTAAAACTATCCAGGAAGCACTTTCCCATCTAGGATGGCGTCAGGCCATGATTGACGAGATGGCAGCTTTGGATTCCAATCATACATGGGCTCTTGTTCCTTCCCTTCCCGGGAAATCTGTAGTTGGTTGTCGATGGGTCTTTACTGTCAAGGTGGGCCCTGATGGACAGGTGGACCGTTTGAAAGCACGCCTTGTGGCTAAGGGCTATACTCAAATATTTGGCCTTGATTATGGAGATACATTCTCTCCTGTTGCTAAAATAGCTTCTGTTCGTCTATTCTTATCGATGGCTGCCATGAACCATTGGCCTCTCTATCAATTGGATATCAAGAATGCATTTCTGCATGGTAACCTGGAGGAGGAAGTTTATATGGAGCAACCACCTGTGTTTGTTGCTCAGGGGGAGTCGAGTCTTGTCTGCAGGTTACACAAATCTCTATATGGCCTTAAACAGTCTCCACGGGCATGGTTCGAAAAGATTTAGTAAAGTCATACAGGAGTTTGGCATGGTTCGTAGTGAAGCAGATCATTCTGTGTTCTATAAACACTCATCTTCTAATCAAGGCATCTATCTTGTGGTTTATGTAGATGATATTGTCATTACAGGAGATGATCATGATGGCATCAGGGGCCTAAAACAACACCTGTTTCAACACTTCCAAACTAAGGACTTGGGCCGATTGCGGTACTTCCTCGGGATTGAAGTGGCTCAATCAAAAACAGGCATTGCTATCTCTCAAAGGAAGTATGCCCTTGATATTTTAGAAGAAACTGGAATGCTAGATTGTAAACCAATTGATACTCCTATGGATCCGAATGTTAAACTTCTATCGGATCAGGGGGGGCCTTATTCAGACTCGGGAAGGTATCGAAGACTGGTGGGAAAATTAAACTATCTCACCATAACTAGACCAGATATATCTTTTGCAGTTAGTGTTGTGAGTCAATTTCTTAACTCTCCCTGTGACAACCATTGGGATGCAGTAATTCGAATTTTGAGATATATTAAAAGTTCTCCTGGAAAGGGGTTGATCTATGAGAATAGAGGCCATACAGACATTGTTTCATATACAGATGCAGATTGGGCAGGATCTCCTAGTGACAGACGTTCGACTTCTAGGTATTGTGTTCTCATTGGAGGCAATCTCGTCTCGTGGAAAAGTAAAAAGCAGAATGTAGTTGCTAGATCAAGTGCAGAAGCAGAATATCGAGCCATGGCACTCACTACATGTGAACTTATATGGTTGAAACAACTGATTCAAGAATTAAAGTTTTGCAAAATAGGGCCCATGAAACTCATTTGTGATAATCAAGCAGCCATGCACATTGCCTCCGACCCAGTCTTTCATGAGCGAACTAAACATATAGAAATTGATTGCCATTTTATTCGTGAAAAGATCCTCTCCGGAGAAATAACTACCTCATGTGTGAATTCTAGTGATCAACTAGCTGATATTTTCACCAAGTCTCTTCGGGGCCCGAGGGTAACATATATATGTAACAAGCTTGATGCATATGACATATATGCACCAGCTTTGAGGGGGAGTGTTGATATTCTGTTGATATTATCTGATTTGCATAATCTGTAGTTATTAGTAATTAGGATTTGTAGGATATGATTTGATTGTATTTCTGATTTGTTGCCTTTGATTTAGGGATTGTAACCTTTGATATAGGGATTGTAATTAGCTGACCTATGTATATAAATATACATCTGCTAAGGATTTTTCCTTAAGCAATTCATAAATCATTCTTAAGTGTTATTTGTTGTTGTATCTCTTAGACAAAAGTTTAGTTCCTTTTGGTCTATCTTTGACTTTTTAGTCAAACAGACAAACTTATCGAGTTTTCGTGTATCAATAGGCATAGAGGATGTTTGTGTGATCCAAGCTCTCCCCAAAGCTTCAAGGGATGAGAATATATTTCGGTTATTCATTGCTGTTTCTCTTAAACGAAAGTTTAAACGAAAGTTTGCTTCATTTTAATCTATCTTTGACTTTTTGGTCAAACGGATAAACTTAGCAAGTTTTTGGGACTTGAGAGGGCTAAAGGATGTTTGTGTGACGCCAAGCTCTCCCCAAAGCTTCAAGGGATGAGAATATGTCTTGATTATTCGTTGTTATTTCTCATAGATGAATGTTTACTTCCTTTTGGTCTATCTTTCACTCTTTAATCAAACGGATAACTTAGCAAGCATTTGTGATTCGAGACGCATAGAGGATGTTTGTGTGACCCCAAGCTCTCCCCAAAGCTTCAAGAGATGAGAATATGTTTTGCTTATTCATTGTTGTTTCTCTTAGATGAAAGTTTGCTTCCTTTTAATCTATCTTTGACTTTTTGGTCAAATGGACAAACCTTGCAAGTTTTTAGGATTCGAGAGCACTTGAGGATGTTTGTGTGACCCCAAGCTCTCCCCAAAGCTTCAAGGGATAAGAATATGTCTTGGTTATTTGTTGTTGTTTCTCTTGGACGTAAGTTTAGTTCCTTTTGGTCTATCTTTGACTTTTTGGTCTAGCAGACAAACTTAGCAAGCTTTCATGATTCAAGAGGACTAGACGATGTTTGTGTAACCCCAAGCACTCCCCAAAACTTCAAGGGATGAGAATATATCTTGGTTATTTGTTGTTGTTTCTCATAGACGAAAGTTTGCTTCCTTTTGGTCTATCTTTGACTTGTTAGTTTAATGGACAACTTATAAAGCTTTCATGATTTGAGAGGCCTAAAGGATGTTTGTGAGACCCAAGCTCTCCCCAAAGCTTCAAGGGATGACAATAAGTCTTGGTTATTCGTTGTTGTTTCTCTTAAACAAAGGTTTGCTTCCTTTTGGTCTATCTTTGACTCTTTGTTCAAACGGACAAATATAACAAGTTTCCGTGATTTGAGAGGCCTAGAGGATGTTTGTGTGCCCACAAGCTCTCCCCTAAGCTTCATGGGATGAGAATATGTCGTGATAATTCGTTGTTATTTCTCTTAGACAAAAGTTTAGTACCTATTGATTTATCTTTGACTTTTTAGTCAAACGGACAAACTTACTGAGTTTTCGCAATTCGAAAGGCATAGAGGATGTTTGTGTGACCTCAAGCTCTCCCCAAAGCTTCATGGGATGAGAATATGTCTTAGTTATTCGTTGTTGGTTCTGTTAGACGAAAGGTTGTTTCCTTCTAGTCTATCTTTGACTATTTGCTCAAACGGACAAACGTAACAAGTTTCCGTGATTTGAGACGCTTAAAGGATGTTTGTGTGATAGCAGGCTCTCCCCAAAGCTTCATGGGATAAGAATATGTCTTGATAATTCACTGTTGTTTCTCTTAAGATAAAAGTTTAGTTCCTATTGATCTATCTTTGACTTTTTAGTCAAACAGACAAACTTAGTGAGTTTTCGCAATTCGAGATGCATAGAGGATGTTTGTGTGACCTCAAGCTCTCCCCAAAGCTTCATGGGATGAGAATATGTCTTGGTTATTCATTGTCGTTTCTGTTAGACAAAAGTTTGATTTCTTCTTGTCTATCTTTGACTATTTGCTCAAACGTACAAACGTAACAAGTTTCCATGATTTGAGACGCCTAGAGGAAGTTTGTGTGACCGCAAGCTCTCCCCAAAGCTTCATGGGACGAGAAAATGTCTTGGTAATTCGTTGTTGTTTCTCTTAGATGAAAGTTTAGTTCCTTTTGGTCTATCTTTGACTTTTTAGTCAAACAGACAAACATACCAAGTTTTTGTGATTTGAGTGGCCTAGAGGATGTTTGTATGATCCCAAGATCTCCCCAAAGCTTCAAGGGATGGCAATAAGTCTTGGTTATTTGTCGTTCTTTCTCTTAGATGAAAGTTTGGCTCGATTTGGTCTATTTTTGGCTTTTTGGTCAAACGGCAAACTTAACAATCTTTCATGATTCGAGAGGCCTAGACGATATTTGTGTAACGTCAAGCTCTCCCTAAAGCTTCAAAGGATGGCTTTAAGTCTTGGATATTCGTTGTTGTTTCTGTTAGAAGAAAGTTTAGTTCTTTTTGGTCTATCTTTGACTTTTTAGTCAAACGGACAAACTTTCCATGTTTTCATGATTCGAAAGGCCTAAAGGATGTTTATGAGATCCAAAGTTCTCCCCAAAGCTTCAAGAGATGGCAATAAGACATAGTTATTCGTTGTTGCTTCTCTAAGACAAAAGTTTGGTTCCCTTTGGCCGTTCTTTCAGGTTTTGGTCAAACGGACAAACTTTCCAAGTTTTCATGATTCAAAATGCCTAGATGATGTTTGTGTGACACCAAGCTCTCCCCAAAGCTTCAAACGATGGCAAAGACGAAAGTTTAGTTCCTTTTGACCTCTCTCTAACTTTTTGGTCAAACGGACAAACTTAGCAAGTTTCCATGATTCGAGAGGCCTAGTGGATGTTTGTGTGACCCCAAGCTCCCCCAAAGCTTCAAGGGATGAGAATATGTCTTGGTTATTCGTTGTCGTTTCTCATAGGCGAAAGTTTGCTTCCTTTTGGCCTATCTTTAACTTTATGGTCAAACGGACAAACTTAGTAAGCTTTTGTGATTCGAGAGGCCTAGAGGAAGTTTGAGTGACCCAAGTTCTCCCCAAAGCTTCAAGGGATGGCAATAAGTCTTGGTTATTTGTTATTTCTCTTCGATGAAAGTTTAGTTCCTTTTGGTCTATCTTTGAGTTTTTGGAAAACGGACAAACTTAGTGAGTTTTCGTGATTCGGCAGGCTTAGAGAATGCTTGTGTGACCCCAAAGCTTCAAGGGATGAGAATATGTCTTGGTTATTCGATGTTGTTTCTCTTGGACAAAACTTTGGTTCCATTTGTGCTATCTTTGACTTTTTGGTTAAATGGACAAACGTAGAAAGTTTTCGTAATTGAAGAAGCCTAGAGGATGTTTGTATCACCCAGGCTCTCCCCAAGGCTTCAAGGGATGAGAATATGTCTTAGTTTTTCGTTGTTGTTTCTCTTGTATTCCTTTAGGTCTATCTTTGACTTTTTAGTCAAACGGACAAGCTTAGCAAGTTTTTGGGATTTGATTGGCCTAGAGAATGTTTGTGTGACCCCAAGCTCACCCCAAAGCTTCAAGGGATGAGAATATGTCGTGGTTTTTCGTTGTTGTTTCTCTTTGACAATAGTTTGGTTCTTTTTGTTCTATCTTGGACTTTTTGGCCAAACTGGCAAACATTACAAGTTTTTGTGATTCGAGAGGCCTCGAGGATGTTTGTGTGACCCCAAGCTCTCCCAAAGCTTCAAGGGTTGAAAATCCATCTTTGTCATTCGTTGTTCTTTCTCTTAGACAAAAGTTTGGTTCCTTTTAGTTTATCTTTGACTTTTGGTCAAACGGACAAATGTAGCAGTTTTTCGTCATTTGAAAGGCCTAGAGGACGTTAGCGGGACCTCAAGATCTCCCCAAAGCTCCAAGGAATGAGAATATGTCTTGGTTACTCGTTATTGATTCTCTTAGACGAAAGTTGGGTTCTTTTTTGTCTATCTTTGACTTTTTAGTCAAACGGACAAACTTAGCGAGTTTTTGTGCATCAATAGGTCTACAGGATGTTTGTGTGATCCCAAGCTCTCCCCAAAGCTTCAAGGGACGAGAATATATCTTGGTTATTCGTTGTTGTTTCCCTTAGACAAACGTTTGCTTCCTTTTAATCTACCTTTGTCTTTTTGGTGAAAAGGACAAACTTAGCAAGTTTTTAGGATTTAAGAGGGCTAGAGGATGTTTGTGTGACCCCAAGCTCTCCCCAAAGCTTCAAGTGATGAGAATATATCTTGGTTATTCATAGATGTTTCTGTTAGACGAAAGTTTGGTTTCTTTTAGTCTATCTTTGACTTTTTGGCCAAACGGACAATTTTAGCAAGTTTGCATGATTCGAGAGTCTTAGAGGAAGTTTGTGTGACTCCAAGCTCTCCCCAAAGCTTCAAGGGATGAGAATATGTCTTGGTTATTCGTTATTGTTTCTCTTAGACGAAAGTTGGGTTCTTTTTTTTCTATCATTGACTTTTTGGTCAAACAGACAAACTTGGCAAATTTTCGCATTTCAATAGGCCTACAGGATGTTTGTGTAATCCCAAGTGCTCCCCAAAGCTTCAAGAGACGAGAATATGTCTTGGTTATTCGTTGTTATTTCTCTTAGACTAAAGTTTGCTTCCTTTTCATCAATCTTTGGCTTTTTGGTTAAACGGACAAACTTAGCAAGCTTTCGGGATTCGAGGAGCCTAGAGGATGTTTGTACAAGCCATGGATGTCCCCAAAGCATCAAGGGATGAGAATATGTTTTGGTTATTCGTTGTTGTTTCTCGTAGACAATAGTTTGGTTCCTTTTGGTCTATCTTTGACTTTTTGGCCAAACGGACAAACTTAGCAAGTTTTCATGATTCGAAAGGCCTAAAGGATATTTGTGTGACCCCAAGCTCTCCCCAAAGCTTCAGGGGATGAGAATATGTCTTGGTTATTCGTTGTGGTTTCTCATAGACGAAAGTTTACTTTTTTTTGTCTATCTTGACTTTTTGCTCAAACAGCTAACTTAGCAAGCTTTGTTCAAAAGGTTTAGAGGATGTTTGTGTGACCCTGAGCTCTCCCCAAAGCTTTAAGGAATGACAATAAGTCTTAGTTATTCGTTGTTGCTTCTCTTACACGGAAGCTTGGTTCTTTTTCGCCTATCTCTGACTTTTTGGCCAAACGAACAGAATTAATATGTTTTCATGATTCGAGAGGCCTAGAAAATATTTGTGTGACCCCTAGCTCTCCTCAAGGCTTCAAGGGATGGGAAAATTTCTTGGTTATTTGTTATTGTTTCTCTTACATGTAAGTTTGGTTCCTTTTGTTTTATCTTTGACTTTTTGGTCAAACGGACAAACTTAGCGAGTTTTTGTGATTCAATAGCCCTAGAGGATGTTTGTGTGATCCCAAGCTCTCTCTAATGCTTCATGGGATGAGAATATGTCTTGGATATTTGTTGTTGCTTCTCTTAGACAAAAGTTTGCTTCCTTTTAGTTTATCCTTCACTTTTTGGACAAACGGACAAACCTTGCAAGCTTTCGTGATGCAAGAAGCTGGAGGATGTTTTTGTGACTCCTAGATCTCCCCAAAGCTTCAAGGGATGGCAATAAGTCTTGGTTATTTGTCGTTGTTTCTCTTAGAAGAAAGTTTGGTTCCTTTTGGTCTATCTTAGACTTTTTGGTGAAATAGACAAACTTAGCAAGTTTTCATGATTCGAGAGGCCTAGAAGATGCATGTGTAACCCCCAAGCTCTCCCCAAAGCTTCAAGGGATAAGAATATGTCTTGGTTATTCGTTGTTGTTTCTCATAGACGAAAGTTCGCTTCCTTTTGGTCTATCTTTGGCTTTTTGGTCAAACGGACAACTTAGCTAGCTTTCACGATTCGAGAGGTCTAGATGATGTTTGTGTGACCCCAAGCTCTCCCTAAAGCTTCAAGGGAAGAGGTTATGTTTTGGTTATTCGTTGTTGATTCTCTTAGCCAAAAGTTTGATTCCTTTTGGTCTATCTTTGTCTTTTTGGTCAAATAGACAAACTTACCAAGTTTTCATGATTCGAAAGGCCTAGAGGATGTTTATGTGGCCCAACACTCTTCCCAAAGCTTCAAGAGATGGCAATAAGTCTTGATTATTCGTTGTTGTTTCTCTAAGATGACAGTTTGGTTCTTGTTGGCCTTTCTTTCAGTTTTTGGTCAAACAGACAAACTTACCAAGTTTTTGTTATTCGAAAGGCCTAGAGGATGTTTGTGTGACCCCAAGCTCTCCCAAAGCTCCAAGGAATGACAAAGACGAAAGTTTGCTTCCTTTTAGTCTATCTTTAGCTTTTTAGCCAAACTGATATGAACCCGCCTAACTCCATCTCAAAAGCTAGCTCGTAAGGGGAGGGTTGCGAACCCATATATATAGCACCCAAGACCACCTGATAAGACCGATGTGGGACTTCTCATGATGAATCCACATCACGCCCAACCCTTTAGACTGCACATCCTCGTGCAGGGGACCCCGGCATGGGATATTACTCACCCACCATGGCACCGACCGCCACAGGCAGGCTCTGATACCGCATGATATGAACCCGCCTAACTCCATCTCAAAAGCTAGCTCGTAAGGGGAGGGTTGCGAACCCATATATATAGCACCCAAGACCACCTGATAAGACCGATGTGGGACTTCTCATGATGAATCCGGTAATATCCCATGCCGGGGTCCCCTGCACGAGGACGTGCAGTCTAAAGGGGTTGGGCGTGATGTGGATTCATCATGAGAAGTCCCACATCGGTCTTATCAGGTGGTCTTGGGTGCTATATATATGGGTTCGCAACCCTCCCCTTACGAGCTAGCTTTTGAGATGGAGTTAGGCGGGTTCATATCATGTGGTATCAGAGCCTGCCTGTGGCGGTCGGTGCCATGGTGGGTGAGTAATATCCCATGCCGGGGTCCCCTGCACGAGGACGTGCAGTCTAAAGGGGTTGGGCGTGATGTGGATTCATCATGAGAAGTCCCACATCGGTCTTATCAGGTGGTCTTGGGTGCTATATATATGGGTTCGCAACCCTCCCCTTACGAGCTAGCTTTTGAGATGGAGTTAGGCGGGTTCATATCACAAAACGGACAACTTAGCAACCATTCGAGAATCGAGAAAGTCTAGACGATGTTTGTGTGACCCCAAGCTCTCCCTAGAGCTTCAAAGGATGACAATAAATCTTGATTATTCGTTGCTGTTTCTCTTAGATGAAAGTTTAGTTCCTTTTGGTCTGTCTTTGACTTTTTCGTCAAATTGACATACGTACCAAGTTTTCACGATTAGAAAGGCCTAAAGGATGTTTATATGACCCAAAGCTCTCCCCAAAGGTTCAAGGGATGGCAATAAGTCTTGGTTATTCGTTGTTGTTTCTCTTAGACGAAAGTTTGGTTCCTTTTGACTTATGTTTGACTTTTTGGTCAAACAGGCAAACTTTCCAAGTTTTTCTGATTCTAAAGGCCTAGAGGATGTTTAGGTGACCAAAAACTCTCCCAACGATTCAAGAGATGGCAATAAGTCTTGGTTATTCTTTGTTGTTTCTCTAAGATGAAAGTTTAGTTGCTTTTGGCCTTTCTTTCAGTTTTTGGTCAAACAGACAAACTTACCAAGTTTTCAAAATTCGAAAGGCCTAGAGGATGTTTAAACACCCCAAGCTCTCCCCAAACCTCCAAGGGATCGCAAAGATGAAAGTTTGCTTCCTTTTGGTCTATCTTTGCCTTCTTGGTCAAACGGACAACTTAGTAAGCTTTCGTGATTCGAGAGGCCTAGACGACATTTGTGTGACACTAAGCTCTCCCCAAAGCTTTGAAGGATGGCAATAAGTCTTGGTTATTCGTTGTTGTTTCTCTTAGATGAAAGTTTGGTTCCTTTTTTATCTATCTTTGACTTTTTAGTCAAATGGACAAACCTACCAAGTTTTCAGGATTCGAAAGGCCTAGAGGATGTTTATATGACCCAAAGCTCTCCCCAAAGCTTCAAGGGATGGCTATAAATCTTTGTTATTTGTTGTTGTTTGTCTAAGACGAAAGTTTGGTTCCTTTTGGCCTTTCTTTCAGTTTTTGGTCAAACGGACAAACTTACCGAGTTTTGATGATTCGAAAGGCCTAGAGGATGTTTGTATCAGCCCAAGCTCTCCCCAAAACATCAAGGGATGGCAAAGATGAAAGTTTGGTCAAACGGACAACTTACCATGTTTTCATGACTCGAGAGGCCTAGAGGATGTTTGTGTGACCCCATGCACTCCCCAAAGCTTCAAGGGATGAGAATATCTCTTGGTTATTCACTGTTGTTTCTCTTAGATGAAAGCTTGCATCCTTTTGGTCTAACTTTGACTTTAGGGTCAAACGGACAAACTTAGTAAGCTTTCGTGATTCAAGAGCCCTAGAGGAAGTTTGTGTGACCCCAAGCTCTCCCCAAAACATCAAGGGATGGAAATAAGTCTCGGTTATTCGTTGTTGTTTCTCTTGGATAAAAGTTTAGTTCCTTTTGGTCTATCTTTGACTTTTGGTCAAATGGACAAACTTAGAAAGCTTTTGTGATTCAAGAAGCCTAGAGGATGTTTGTGTGACCCTAAGCTCTCCCAAAGCTTCAAGGGATGAGATTATGTCTTGGTTATCCGTTGTTATTTCTCATAGATGAAAGTTTGCTTCATTTTGGCCTCCTTTAAGTTTATGGTCAAACGGACAAACTTAGTAAGTTTTCATGATTCAAGAGCCCTAGAGGATGTTTGTGCAACCACAAGCTCTCCCCAAAGCTTCAAGGAATGAGATTATGTCTTGGTTATTCATTGTTGTTTCTCAAAGAAGAAAGTTTGCTTCATTTTGGCCTATCTTTAACTTTATGGTCAAACAGACAAACTTGGTAAGCTCTCGTGAGTCGAGAGCCCTACAAGAAGTTTGTGTGACCCCAAGCTCTCTTCAAAACTACAAGGGGTGGCAATAAGTCTTGGTTATTCGTTGTTGTTTCTCTTAGACGAAAGTTTGGTTCCTTTTGGTCTATCTTTGACTTCTGGTCAAACGGACAAACTTAGCAAGTTTTCGTGATTTGGAAAGGCCTAGAGGATGTTTGTGTGATCCAGGCTCTCCCAAGCTTCAAGGGTCATAATATTCTTGGTTATCGTTGTGTTTCTTCTTGAGAAGTTTCTTCCTTTGTCTATCTTTGACTTCTGGTCAAACAGACAAACTTAACAAGTTTTCGGATTTGAGATGCTAGAGGATGTTTGGTGTGACCCCAAGCTCTCCCCACAGATTCAACGGAAGAGAATATGTCTTGGTTATTCATTGTTGTTTCTCTTAGACAATAGTTTTGTTCCTTTTGGTGTATCTTTGACTTTTTGGTCAAACGGGCAAACATTGCAAATTTTTGTGATTCGAGAGGCCTAGAGGATGTTTGTGTAACCCCAAGCTCCCCTCAAAGCTTCAAGGGATGAGAATATATTTTGATTATTCGTTGTTGTTTCTCTTAGACGAAAGTTTGGTTTCCGTTGGTCTATCTTTGACATTTTGGTCAAACGGACAAACTCAGCGAGTTTTCATGATTTGAGAGGCCTAGAGGATGTTTGTGTGACTCCAAGCTCACCCAAAAGTTTCAAGGAATGAGAATATGTCTTGGTTCTTCGTTGTTGTTTCTCTTAGATGAAAGTTTGGTTCTTCGTCAAGGAATTGGAACATATCTTAGTTATTTTTTGATTCTCTAAGACAAATTGGGTTTTTTTTTGTCTATCTTTGACTTTTTAGTCCAATTGACAAACTTAATGAGTTTTTATGTATCAATAGGCCTACAAGTTGTTTGTGTGATCCCAAGCTCTCTCCAAAGCTTCAGGGGATGAGAATATCTTGACTATTCGTTGCTGTTTCTCTTAGATGAAAGTTAGGTTCTTTTTTATTTATCTTTGACTTTTTGGTCAAACGGACAACTTAGCAGTTTTGTATTTTGAGGTCTAAGATGTTTGTGTGACCAGCTCTCCAAGCATCAAGGGATAGAATGTCTTGGTTGTTCGTTATTGTTTCTCGTAACGAAAGTTTGTTACTTTTGTCTATTTTAGTGAAACAGACAACTTAGCAAGTTTTCAGGATTCGACGAGGCCTACGAGGATGTTTGTGTGCTCCAAGCTCTCCCAAAGCTTCAAGGGATAAGAATCTATCTTAGTTATTTGTTGTTGTTATGAAAGTTTGGTTCACTTTTTCCTATCTTGGACTTTTTGGTCAAATGGACAAACTTAGCAAGTTTTTGTGATTCGAGAGGCCTAGAATTGTCTTACCCAAGCTCTCCCCAAAGCTTCAAGGGGCGAGAATATGTCTTGGATATTCGTTGTTGTTAATCTTATATGAAAGTTTGCTTCCTTTTGGTCTATCTTTGACATTTTGGTGAAACAGACAAATTTATCAAGTTTTGACGATTCGAAAGACTTACAGGATGTTTGTGTGGCCCCATGTTCTCCCCATAGCTTCAAGAAATGAGAATATGTCTTGATTGTTCGTTGTTGTTTCTCTTAGCATGTTTTCATGATTCAACAGGCCTACAGGATGTTTGTTTGACCCCAATCTCTCCTAAAGCTTCTATAGGGATGACAATATATCTCGGTTATATGTTATTGTTTCTCTTAGAAGAAAGTTTTGCTCCTTTTAACCAATCTTTTGACTTTTTTGTCAAACGGACAAACTTAGCAAGTTTTCATGATTCGGGAGGCCTAGAGGATGTTTGTGCGACCTCAACCTCTCCCCAAAGCTTCAAGGGATAAGAATATGTCTTGGTTATTCGCTGTTATTTCTCTTAGACAATAGTTTAGTTCCTTTTAGTCTATCTTCGATTTTTTGGTCAAACAGACAAACTTAGCAAGCTTCCGAGATTCAAGGGGCCTAGAGGATGTTTGGGTGACCCCAAGATCTCCCCAAAGCATCAAGGGATGAGATTATGTCTTGGTTGTTTGTTGTTGTTTCTCGTAGACGAAAGTTTAGTTGCTTTTGGTGTATCTTTGACTTTTTGGTCAAACAAACAGACTTAGCAATCTTTCAGGATTCGAGGGCCCAAGAGGATGTTTGTGTGACCCTAAGCTCTCCCCAAAGTTTCAAGGGATGAGTCTATCTTGGTTATTCGTTGTTGTTACGAAAGTTTAGTTCCCTTTTGCCTATCTTTGACTTTTTGGTCAAATAGACAAACATAGCAAGTTTCCGTGATTTGAGAGGCCTAGAGGATATTTGCGTAACCCCATGCTTTCCCCAAAGCTTTAAGCGAAGACAATATGTCATGGTTATGTATTGTTGTATCTGTTAGACGAAAGTTTGCATCCTGTTGATCTATCTTTGACTTTTCGGTCAAACGGATGAACTTGGCAGGTTTTTGTGATTCGACAGGCCTAGAAGATGTTTGTGTCATCTCAAGCTCTCTCCAAAGCTTCAGGGGATGGCAATATGTCTTGGTTATTCGTTGTTGTTTCTCTTAAACGAAAGTTTGTTCTTTAGCCTACTTTGACATTTTGGTCAAACGAACAGAACTTAGCGGGTTTCGGATTCGAACCGGCCTAGAGCTGTTTGTTGACCCATGCTCTCCCAAGCTTCAAGGGATGGCAATGTCTTGGTTATGTTGTTATATCTCCTAGATGAAAGTGTAGTTCCTTTTGATCTATTTTGCCATTTGGTCAAACAAAACTTAGAAGTTTTCGTGATTCACAGCATACAGGATGTTTGTTGACCCAAAGTTCTAAATCTTAAAAGACGGTATAGCATGGTTATCTTGTCATTCCCTTAGATAAAAGTTGGTTCTTTGGCCTATCTTTGACTTTTTAGTCAACCAGACAAACTAACGGTTTTCGTAATTCGGGGCCTAGAGGATGTTGTATGCCAACCTCCAAGCTTTAAGGGATGAGAATATGTCTTGGATATTCATTGTTCTTTCTCTTAGACGAAAGTTTGCTTCCTTTTGTTCTATCTTTGACTTTTTGGTCAAATGGACAAACTTAGCAAGTTTTGACGATTCGTGAGGCCTAGAGAATGTTTGTGTGACCCCCAGCTTTCCCCAAAACTTCAAGGGAAGGCAATATGAATTGGTTATTCGTTGTTGTTTCTCATAAATGAAAGTTTGCCTCCTTTTGGCCTATCTTTGACTTTTTGCAGAAACGGACAAACTTTCCAAGTTTTCATTATTCGAGAGGCTTAGAGGATGTTTGTGTGACCCTAAGCTCTCCCCAAAGCTTCAAGAGACGAGAATATGTCTTGGATACTCGTTGTTGTTTCTCTTAGATGAAAGTTTGCTTCCTTAAGGTCTAACTTTGACTTTTCGGTCAAACAGACAAACTAGTAGGTTTTTCATGATTTGAGCCTAGGAGATTTTACCCCAAGCTGTCCAAAGCTTCAAGGGATGGCAATTATCTGGTTGTATTCGGTTATTTCTCTTAGACGAAAGTTCTTCCTTTGGCCTATCTTTGTTTTTTGGTCATTGGACAAACTAGCAAATTTTCATGTTCGAGAGCCTAGAGGTTGTTTGTGTGACCCAAGCTCTTGCAAGCTCAAGGGATGAATATGTCATGGTTATCGTTGTTCTCTCTTGATGAAAGTTGCTTCTTTTGGTCTCTTTCTTTTGGTCAAACTGACAAACATTGCAAGTTTTCGTCATTCTTGAGAACTAGAAAATGTTTGTGTGACCCCAAACATTGGTTGTTCGTTGTTGTTCTTCTTCGACGAAAGTTTCCTTCATTTTGGCCTACCTTTAACTTTTTGTTCAAACGACAAATTTAGCAAGTTTTCGTGATTCGAGAACCCTAGAGAATGTTTATGTGACCCGATGCTCTCCCTAAAGCTTCAAAGGATGGCAATATGTCTTTGTTATTCGTAATTATTTCTCATAGACGAAAATTTGCTCCATTTTAGTCTATCTTTGGCTTTTTGGTCAAACGGACAAACTTAACGAGTTTTCATGAGTCGACAGGCCTAGAGCATGTTTGTGTGACGTCAAGCTCTCCCCAAAGCTTTAAGAGATGGCAATATATGTCTTGCTCATTGGTTATTTCTCTTAGACGAAAGTTTAGTTCTTGTGAGCCTATCCTTGACTTTTTCATCAAACGGACAAACTTAGCAAGTTTTCGTGATTCGAAAGACTTAGAGGATGTTCGTGTGACTCCCAACTCCCCTCAAAGCTTCAAGGGACAGAAAATTTGTCATGGTTACTCGTTGTTGTTTCTCTTTGACGAAAGTTTGGTTCCTTTTTGTCTATCTTTGACTTTTTGGTCAAACGGACAAACTTACATGTTTTCGGCATTTGTAGGCTTAGAGGATGTTGTTTGACCCCAAGCTATCCAAATCTTGAAAGGTGGCAAAATGTCTTCGTTATTCGTTTTGTTTCTCTTACCGAAATCTTGGTTCCTTTTGGTCTATCTTTGACGTTTTGTCAACACAAACTTAGGCAAGTTTTTGGTGTTCGAAGGCCTAGAGATGTTTGTATGACCCTAAGCTCTCCCCAAAGCTCAGGGAAGGCAATTGTTCTTGTTATAATTGTTGTTTCTCTTAGACGAAAGTTTGCTCCATTTTGGTCTACTTAGACTTTTGGTCAAACAGACAAACTTAGCATGTTTTTGGGATTCGAGAGGCCTAGAGGATGTTTGTTTGACCCAGGCTCCCCCCAAAGCTTCAAAGGATGACAATATGTCTTGGTTATTCGTTATTCTTTCTGTTAGATTAAAGTTTAGTTCCTTTTGGTCTATCTTAGACATTTTGGTCAAACGGGCAAACTTGTCAAGTTTTCTTGATTTGACAAGCCTAGAGGATGTTAGTGTGCCCCTAACCTCTCCCCAAAGCATTAAAAGATGGCAATATGTCTTTGTTATTCGTTGTTTTTTCTGTTAGTGAAAGTTTAGTTCATTTGGCTATCTTTGACATTTTGGTCAAACGGACAAACTTAGCTAGTTTTCTTGAATCGTGAGGCGTAGAGGATGTTTGCATGAGCCCAATTTCTCCCCAAAGCTTCAGAGGATGTTTGTGTTATTCGTTGTCGTTTCTCTTAAACGATAGTTTGTTCCCTTTTAGTCTATCTTAGACATTTTGTTCAAGCGGATAAACTTCGCGAGTTTTCGTTATTTGACAGGCTTAGCGGATGTCTGTGTGAGCCCAAGCTTTCCCTAAAGCATTAAAGGATGGCAGTATGTCTTTGTTATTCGTTATTTTTTCTGTTAGATGGAAGTTTGGTTTCTTTTGGTCTATCTTTGACATTTTGGTCAAACGAACAAACTTAGCGAGTTTTGAGATTTGAAAGGCTTAGAGCATGTGTTGTGTGATCCAAGCTCTCCCCAATGCTTTAAGGGATGGTAATATATGTCTTGCTTATTCATTATTGTTTCTCTTAGACGAAAGTTTAGTTTCTTTTAGTCTATCGTTGACTTTTTAGTCAAACGGATAAACTTATAATTTTTTGTGATTCAAGAGGCCAATAAGATGTTTGTGACACCCCTAGCTCTTCTCAAAGCTTCAAGCGATGAGAATATGTCTTGGTTATTCGCTGTTGTTTATCTTAGATGAAAGTTTGCTTACTTTTGTTCTATCTTTGGCTTTTTCATCAAACGGACAAACTTACCAAGTTTTTAGGATTCAAGACGCCTAGACGATGTCTGTGTGACCCCAAGCTCAACAGAAAGATTCAAGGGATGAGAATATGCCTTAGTTATTCGTTGTTGTTCCTCATAGACGAATGTTTGCTTCCTTTTGGTCTATCTTTATCTTTTTGGTCAAGCGGGCAAACTTAGTAAGCTTTCGTGATTTGAGAGGCCTAGAGTATATTTGTGTGACCCAAAGCTCTCCCTAAAGCTTCAAGTGATAGCAATAAATTGTGGTTATTCATTGTTGTTTCTCTTAGGCAAAAGTTTAGTTCCTTTTGGCCTAGCTTTGACTTTTTGGACAAGCAGACAAACTTAGCACGTTTTCATGATTCGAGAGGCCTAGTGGATGTTTGTGTGGCTCCAAGCTCACCCCAAAGCTTCAAGGGATGGCAATAAGTCTTGGTTATTAGTCATTGCTTTGACAAAAGTTCAGTTCCTGTTGGCCTATCTTTGACTTTTTGGTTAAACGGACAAACTTAGTAAGTATTCATGTTTCGAGAGGCCTAGAGAATGCTTGTGTGACCCTAAGCTCTTCTCAAAGTTTCAAGGGATGAAAATATATCTTAGTTATCTGCTGTTGTTTCTCTTACAAGAAAATTTGGATCCTTTTGGTCTATCTTTGACTTTTTGGACAAACGAACAAATCTGCCATGTTTTCAGGATTTGATAGGCCTAGACGATGTTTGTGTGATCCCAAGCACTCCCCAAATCTTTAAGGGAAGAGAATATGTCTTGGTTAATCGTTGTTGTTTCTCATAGGACGAAGTTTGCTCTCCTTTAGGTCTATCTTTGACTTTTTGGTCAAACGGACAACTTAGCAAGGTTTCGCGATTCCGAGAGGGCCTAGAGGATGTTTGTGTGACCCAATCTCTCCTCAAAGCTTTCAAGGGATGGCAATAAGACTTGGTTATTCATTATGGTTTTCTTAGATGAAGTTAGTTTTCCTTTTAGTTATCTTTGACTTTTTGGTCCAACGAACAAACGTGCATGTTTTCGGTTTGAGAGGCCTACAGGAAGTTGTGTTCGCCAAGCTCTCCCAAAGCTCAAGTGATGGAATTGTCTTGGTTATTCATTATTGTTCTCATAGACGAAAGTTTGCTTCTTTTTTGCTCTATCTTTGACTTTTTGGTCAAACGCACAATAGCACAAGCTTTCGTTGATTTGAGAGGCCTAAGGATGTTTGTGTGAACCCAAGCCTCCAAAGCTTCAGGGGATGAGAAATTGTCTGGTTATTCTTGTTGTTCTCTTAGATGAAAGCTTGGTTCCTTTTTGTCTATCTTTGACTTTTGGTCAAATGGACAATGTAGCAACTTTTTGTCATTCGAGAGGCCTAGAGAACGTTAATGGGACACCAAGGTTCCTAAGCTTAAGGGATGAGAATATCTTGGTTATCCGATTTTTTTCTAGACGAAAGTGTATTTCTTTTTTTGGTTCTATCTTTAACTTTTTGGTCAAACAAACTAACATAACAAGTCGTGTATCAAGTGCCTAGAGGATGTTTGTGGTGATCCCAAGCCCTCCCAAAAGCTCAAGGAATCAGAATATGTCTTGGTTTATTAATGTTTGTTTCCCTTAGACGAAGTTTCGTTCCTTTTAGTCTATCTTTGAATTTTTGGTTAAACCGACAACTTAGCAAGTTTTCGTAATTCAATAGACTAGAGGATGTTTATGTGACCCCAAGCTCTCCCCAAAGCTTCAAGGGATAAGAAATAGTCCTTGGTTATTCGTTGTTGTTTCTCTTAGATGAACAGTCGTGATTCCTTTTGGCCTTATCTTTGGACTTTTGGGTCAAACAGACAGACGTAGCGAGTTTTTGCAATTTGAGAGGGCTGGAGGACATTTGTGTGACGCCAAACCCTCCCCAAAGCTTCAAGGGATGAGAGTATGTCTTGGTTATCCGTTGTGGTTTATCTTAGACAAAAGTTTCGTTCCTTTTAGTCTATCTAGACTTTTTGGTCAAACATACTAACTTAGTGAATTTTCGTGATTCCTAGGGCCTAGAGGATGTTTGTGTGACCTTAAGCTCTCCCCAAAGTTTCAAGGGATAGAATATGTCTTGGTTATTCGTTGTTGTTTCTCTTAGACGAAAGTTTGCTTCCGTTTAATGTATCTTTGACTTTTTTGTCAAACACACAAACTTAGCAAGTTTTTGGGATTCGAGAGGGTTAGAGGATGTTTGTACGCGCCCAAGCTTTCCCCAAAGCTCCAAGGAATCATAATATGTCTTGGTTATTTGTTGTTGTTTCTTTTAGATGAAAGTTTGGTTCCATTTTGTCTATCTTTAACTTTTTGCTCAAATGGACAAACGTAACAAGTTTCTGTGACTTAAGAGGCCTAGAGGATATTTGTGTGAATCCAAGCTCGGGCCAAAGCTTCACGGGATGAAAATTTGTCTTGGTAATTCGTTGTTGTTTCTCTTAGATGAAATTTTGGTTCCTTTTGGTCTATCTTTGAGTTTTTGGTCAAATGGTCAAACTTAGCATGTTTTTGGGGGTTTGAGAGGTCTTGAGGATACTTGTGTGACCCAAGCTCTCCCCAAAGCTTCAAGGGATGAGAATTTGTCTTGGTTATTTGTTGTTGTTTCTCTTATATGAAAGTTTGCATTGTTTTAGTCTATCTTTGACTTTTTGGACATACGGACAAACCTAGCATGTTTTCAGGATTTGGTAGGCCTAGAGGATGTTTGTGGGATGCCAAGCTCTCCCCAAATCTTTAAGGCATGAGAATATGTGTTGGTTGACCGCTGTTGTTTCTCGTAAACGAAAGTTTGCTTCCTTTTGGTTTATCTTTGACTTTTTGGCCAAACGGACAACTTGGCAAGGTTTCGTGATTCTCGCCTAGAGGATGTTTGTGTGACCCCAGTCTCTCCCTAAAGCTTCAAGGAATGGCAAAAAGTCTTGGTTATTCGTTGTTGTTTCTCTTAGATAAAAGTGTGGTTCCATTTGGTTTATCTTTGACTTTTGGGACAAACGAACAAGCTTCGCAAGTCTTCATGATTCGATAGGATTAGAGGATGCTTGTGTGACTCTAAGCTCCACCCAAGGCTTCAAAGGATGAGAATATGTCTTGGTTATTCGTTGTTGTTTCTCATAGGCAAGAGTTTGCTTTCTTTTGGTCTATCATTGACTTTTTGTCAAACGGACAAGCTTAGTAAGCTTTCAGGATTCGAGAGGCCTAGAGGATGTTTGTGTGACCCCATACTCTCGCCAAAGCTTCAAGGGATGGCAATAAGTCTTGGTTATTGGTTGTTGTTTCTCTTAAAAAAAAGTTTGATTCCTTTTGGCCTATCTTTGACTTTTTAGATAAACGGACAAACTTAGCGAGTTTTTACGATTCGAGAGGCCTAGTGGAAGTTTGTGTGACCCCAAGCACTCCGCAAAGCATCAAGGGATGACAATAAATCTTGGTTATTTGTTGTTGTTTCTCTTGGACGAATGTTTGGTTCTTTTTGACCTGTCTTTGACTTTTTTGGTTAAATGGACGAACTTTGCAAGTTTCCGTGATTTGAGAGGCCTAGAGGATGTTTGTGTGACCCTAAGCTCTCCCCAAAGCTTCAAGGAATGAGAATATGTCTTGGTTATTCGTTGTTATTCTCTTAGATGAAAGTTTGGTTCCTTTTGGCCTATCTTTGAGTTTTTGGTCAAACGGACAAACTCAATGAGTTTTCGTGGTTTGAGAGGCCTAGATGATGTTTGGTCAAACGGACAAATGTAGCAACTTTTTGACATTCAAGAGGCATAGAGAATGTTTGTGTGACCCTAAGCTCTTCCCAAAGCTTCAAGGGATGAGAATATGTCTTGGTTTTTCGTTATTGTTTCTCTTAGACAAAAGTTTAGTTTTCTTTGGTCTATCTTTGACTTTTTGGTCAAACAGACAAACATAACGACTTTTCGTGTATCAATAGGCCTAAAGGACGTTTGCGTGATCCCAACCTCTCCCCAGAACTTCAAAGGATGACAATATGTCAGGGTTATTAGTTGTTGATTCTCTTATACGAAAGTTTGCTTCCTTTTGGTCTATCTTTGACTTTTTTTGGACAAATGAACAGACATAGCAAGTTTTCGGGTTTTGACAGGACTAGCGGATGTTTGTGTGATCCCATGCTCTCCCCAAAGCCCCAAGGGTGAAAATGCCATGGTTAATCGTTGTTGTTTCTCATAGACGAAAGTTTGCTTCCTTTTAATCTATTTTTGACTTTTTAGTCAAACCGATAACTTAGCAAGTTTCATGATTCGAGAGGTTTAGAGAATGTTTGTGTGACCCCAATCTCTCCCCGAAGCTTCAAGGGATGGCAATAAGTCCTGGTTATTCGTTGTTGTTTTTCTTAGATGAAAGTTTGGTTCCATTTGGTCTATCTTTGACTTTTTGGTCAAACAGACAAGTTTAGCAAGTTTTCATGATTCAAGAGACCTAGAGGATGTTTGTATGACCCCAAGCTCTCCCCAAAAACTTCAAGGGATGAAAATATGTCCTGGTTATTCGTTGTTGTTTCTCAAAGACGAAAGTTTGCTTCCTTTTGGTCTATCTTTGACTTTTAGTCAAACGGACAAATTTAGTAACCTTTCATGATTCGAGAGGCCTAGAGGATGTTTGTGTGACCCCAAGCTCTCCCAATAATTTCAAGGGATGGAAATAAATCTTGGTTACTTGTGGTTGTTTCTCTTTGATGAATGTTTGGTTCCTTTTGGCCTATCTTTGACTTTTTGGTTAAACGGACATACTTAGCAAGTTTTCATGATTAGAGAGGCGAAGAGGATTGTTTCTATGACCCTAAGCACTCCCCAAAGCTTCAAGGGATGAGAATATATCTTAGTTATTCGCTACTGTTTCTCTTAGACGAAAGTTTGCTTCCTTTTGGTCTATCTATCACTTTTTAGTCAAACGAACAAACTTAGTAAGTTTTTGGGATTTGAGAGGCCAAGAGGATGGTTGTGTAACCCCAACCTCTTCCCAAAGCTTCAAGGGTTGAGAATATGTCTTGGTCATTCGTTGTTGTTTCTCTTAGACAAAAGTTTGCCTCCTTTTGGTTAATATTTTGACTTTTTGCTCAAACTGACAAACGTAACAAGTTTCCATGATTTGAGAGGCCTAGAGGTGTTTGTATGACCACAAGCTCTCCCCAAAGCTTCATGGGATGAGAATATGTCTTGGTAATTCGTTGTTGTTTCTCTTAGACGAAAGTTTAGTCCCTTGTAGTCTATCTTCGACTTTTAAGTCAAACGGACAAACATAGCGAGTTTTCGCAATCCGAGAGGCATAGAAGATGTTTGTATGACCCCAAGCTCTCCCCAAAGCTTCAAGGGAACAGAATACGTCTTGGTTATTCGCTGTTGTTTCTCATAAACGAAAGTTTGCTTCTTTTTGGTCTAGCTTTGACTTTATGGCCAAACGGACGAACTTAGCGAGTTTTCGTGATTCGAGAGGCCTAGAGGGATGTTTGTGTGACCCTAAGTTCTCCCCAAAGCTTCAAGGGATGAGAATATGTCTTGGTTCTTTGTTGTTGTTTCTCATAGACGAATGAAGGGATTGTCATCTTAATACTGCCCATATTGTTATCTTCCCGGTTCCTAGCTTCCCTAAACCGCCCATAACTCCTAGGACTACCCACTGAATTTCGATCTTCTTCTCCATAAAATCCAGCCCCATAATACTCGTCGTTCTCATCCCTTACTTCCCTCGGTTGGACTCTTTCCCTCCTAAGCACATTAGGAACGTTTTTCAGCTGCGCCATACGTTCATTCTCTACCCTATCTAATCGTTCATGCACCTGCTCCAATTCACTCCTCATCATTCTTCTCATCTCTTCCACCATAGACTTCATGAACAACTTCGAATCAGCCACTCCTTGAGTGCTATCACCGCTGTTAAGTGACATTGTTGATCTGGAAAATAAGTTTAGGAACAAAATGCAATGGACCTCACGACACTCCATCACGTGTTTCACTTAAAGAATGATTCAGTCGATCTCATTCGTATTTCACTCAAAACAATTTGGTTTTTACCCACTAATATGCTCACCACTCCTGCCTTTTTTCACTCGATATTTCTCTTTAAGTTTTTTTTTAACTAATCAGGCAATATCGAATCACTTGTAGTAATTCAAAAGTAAAAAACACCAAGGGCAGCATAAATACGAAGAAATACGAAGAAACAACGACTAATGAAGTTTTTTGAAATACGAATTTTTTTTTACGAATTTTTTTTTTTGAATCCTTCTCTGTTTTTTTTTTAACCCTAGGTGGAAATCAATGGAAAGACGAAAAAAGGATAGGTAAACCTGATTTAGAACCAAAGCTCTGTTACCAAATGATGAGAACCTCACCAAGAATAACGAGACCCGCTAACAAACTAAGGTACCATGACCGTCTACAATCCGATTTTTGGATGGAAAAACCTCAACCAGTTATCTATGCAGAGGGAAGAACCTTGGTATGTTGAAGACGCCACAAACGATGGTGGAAATTCCATTTGATAACTCAAATTGTGAATGTGACGGAATGATTCCAATAAGTTCAAAAAGTTCTTCAAAGAACCAAAGAGAAACTCTCAATTTTCGCCAATAAAAAATCTGCTGCATTTTCATTCATGTATGCCTTTAAATAGGTTGATTACAATACCATCATAAATAAACATGCTTAAAAGAAAAAGGATAGTTTACAAAAATATCTGATTACACCCTTAAAACAAATCAATCAGCCTTAACAAATAAAGGAAAGTATCTGATTAAATCAATTAGCCCTAGCAAATAAAAGAAAGTTTATAAAAAAATATACTTGGCAATGAGCCAAGCTCAAAATACGTCCAAATTTACCCCCCAAAATATGCAGATTTGCTTCCTTTTAATCTATCTTTATCTTTTTGATCAAACGGACATATTTAGCAAGTTATTGGGATTCAAGAGTGCTAGAGGATATTTGTGTAACCCCAATCTCTCCCCCAAGCTTCAAGAGATGGGAATCTGTCTTAATTATTCGTTGTTATTTAACTTAGACAAAAGTTTAGTTTCTTTTGGTCTATCTTTGACTTTTTGGTCAAACAGGTCAACTTAGCGAGTTTTCGTGGTTCAATAGGCCTATAGAATGTTTGTGAGACCCCAACCTCTCCCCAAAGCTGCATGGGATGAGAATATGTCTTGGTAATTCGTTGATCAAATAGACAAACTTACAGTGTCTTCGTGATTCGAGAGGCCTAGAGGATGTTTGTGTGATCCCAAACTCTACCCAAAGCTTCAAGAGATGAGAATATATATGTCTTGGTTATTCGTTGTTGTTTCTCATAGACAAAAGTTTTGCTTCCTTTTAATCTATCTTTGACTTTTTGGTCAAACGGACAAACTTAGCGAGTTTTCATTGTTCGAGAGGCCTAGAGGATGTTTGGGTGACCCCAAGCTCTCCCAAAGCTATAAGGGATAAGAATATGTCTAGGTTATTAGTTGTTGTTTCTCTTGGATGAAAATTTGCTTTCTTTTGGTCTATCTTTGACTTTTTTGGTCAAACGAACAAGCTTAGCAAGTTTTTCGGATTTGAGAAGCCTAGAGGATGTTTGTGTGACCCCGAGCTCTCTAGAAAGCTTTAAGGGATAAGAATTTGTCTTAGTTACTTCTTGTTGTTTCTCATAAACGAAAGCTTGCTTCCTTTTAGTCTAGCATTGAATTTATGGTTAAATGGATGAACTTAGCAAGTTTTCGTTATTCAAGAAGGCTACCGCATGTTTGTATGACCCCAAGTTCTCCCCAAAGCTTCAAGGGATGACCATATGTCTTGGTTATTCGTTGTTATTTCTCTTAGACGAAAGTTTGGTTCATTTTGGTCCATCTTTGACTTTTTGTTTAAACGGACAAACGTACCAAGTTTCCGTGATTTGAGAGGGCTAGATGATGTTTGAGTGACCCCAAGCCCTCCCTAAGGCTTCATGGGATGAGAATATATCTTGGAAATTCGTTGTTTTTCTCTTAGATGAAAGTTTGGTTCTTTTTGGTCTATCTTTTATGTTCTGGTCAAACGGACAAACTTAGCAGGTTTTCACAATTCGAGAGGCCTAGAGGATGTTTGTGTGACCCCAAGCTCTCCCCAATACTTCAAGGGATGAGAATATGTCTTGGTTATTCGATGTTGTTTCTCTTAGATGAAAGCTTGGTTCCTTTTGATCTATCTTCGAATTTTTTTTCAAACGGACAAATGTAGCAACTTTTCGTCATTCGAGAAGCCTAAAGGACGTTTGTGGGTCCCCCAAGATCTTCCCAAAGCTTCAAGGGATGAGAATATATCTTAGTTATTTGTTATTATTTCTCTTAGATGAAAGTTTGGTTCTTTTTGGCGTATTTTTGACTTTTTCGTCAAACAGACATACTTAGCAAGTTTTCGTGTATCAATAGGCATAGAGAATGTTTGTGTAATCCCAAGCTCTCCCTAAAGCTTGAAGTGATGAGAATATGCTTGGTTATTCGTTGTTGTTTCTCTAAGACAAAAGTTGCTTCCTTTTAATGTATCTTTTGCTTTTTGGTCAAACGGACAAACTTAGCAAGTTTTTGGAATTCGAGAGGGTTACAAGATGTTTGTGTGACCCCAAGCTCTCCCCAAAGCTTCAACGGATGACAATAACTTTTGATTATTCATTGTCGTTTCTCTTAAAAGAAAGTTTTGTTCCTTTTGGCCTATCTTTGACTTTTTGGTCAAATGGATTAACTTAGCAAGTTTCCGTGATTTGGGAGGGCTAGATGACATTTGAGTGACCCCAAGCTCTCCCCAAGGCTTCATGGGATGAGAATATGTCTTGGAAATTTGTTGTTGTTTCTCTTAGACGAAAGTTTAGTTTCTTTTGGTCTATCTTTTACTTTTTGGTCAAACAGACAAACTTAGCAAGTTTTCATGATTCGAGAGGCCTAGAGAATGTTTGTATGACCCCAAGCTCTCCCTAAAGCTTCAAGGGATGAGAATATGTCTTGGTTCTTCATTATAGTTTCTGTTAGACAAAAGTTTGCTTCCTTTTGGTCTAACTTTCCCTTGATGGTCAAACGGATAAACTTAACAAGTTTTCGTGATGCGAGAGGTCTAGAGGATGTATGTGTGACCCAAGCTTTTCTAGGATTTCAAGCGATCAGAAAATGTCTTGGTTATTCATTGTTATTTCTCTTAGATGAAAGTTTGCTTCCTTTTGGTCTATCTTTGACTTTGTGTTCAAACGGACAAACTTATCAAGTTTTTGGGATTCAAAAGGCCTAGAGGATGTTTGTGTAACCCCAAGCTCTCTCCAAAATTTCAAGGAATGAGAATATGTTGTGGTTATTCGTTATTGTTTCTCATAGACGAAAGTTTACTTCCTTTTGGTCTATCTTTGACTTTTTGGTCAAACGGACAAACATAACAAGCTTAGTGATTTCGTCTAAGAGAAATAACAACGAATAACCAAGGTATACTGTAGTCCTTTGAAGCTTTGGGGAGTGCTTTGGGTAACACAAATATCCTATATGCCTGTCGAATCACGAAAACCTTCTAAGTTTGTTCGTTTGACCAAAATGTCAAAGGTAGATCAAAAGGAACCAAACTTTCGTCTAGGAGAAATAACAATGAATAACCAAGACATATTACCGTCCCTTGAAGCTTTGGGAGAGGATGGGGTCAAACAAACATACTCTGGGCCTGTCAAATCACGAAAACCCTTTAAATTTGTCCGCTTGACTGAAAAGTCAAGGATAGGGCAAAAGGAACAAAACTTTTGTTTAAGAGAAATAACAACGAATGACGAAGACATATTGTCATCCCCGGAAGCTTTGGGGAGAGTTTGGGGTCACACAAACATCCTTTAGGCCTCCAGAATAAAAAAAACTCACTCAGTTTGTCCGTTTGGCTAAAGAGTCAAAGATAGATCAATAGGAACCCAACTTTCATCTAGGAGAAATAACAACGAATAACCATGACATATTGTCTTCGCTTGAAGCATTGGAGAGAGCTTAGGGTCACACAAATATCCTCTTGGCCTCTCAAATTATGAAAACTTGCTAAGTTTGTCCGTTTGACTAAAAGGTCAAAGATAGACCAAAGGCAACTAAACTTTCATGACAACAACGAATAACCAAGACATATTGTCTTCGCTTGAAGCTTTGGGGAGAGCTTGGGATCACACAAATATCATCTAGGCCTCAAATCCCGAAAACTTCCTAAGTTTGTCCGTTTGAGTGAAATGTCAAAGATAGACTAAAAGGAAGCAATCTTTCGTCTAAGAGAAACAACAACGAATAACCAACAACGAATATCTTTGACTTTTTGGTCAAACGGACAAACTTTGTTAGTTTTTGGGATTCAAGAGGCCTATAGGATATTTGTGTGACCCCAAGCCTCTTCAAAGCAACAGGGGATGAGAATATGTCTTGGTTATTTGTTGTTGTTTCTCTTAGATGAAATTGCTTCCTTTTAGTCTATCTTTTACTTTTTGACCAAACGGAAAACATAGCAAGTTTTCAAGATTCAAGAGACTTAAAGGATGTTTGTGTGACCCCAAGCTCTCCTCAAAGCTTCATAGGATGAGAATATGTCTTGGTTATTTGTTATTGTTTATCTCAGATGAAAGTTTAGTTCCTTTTGGTCTATAATTGAATTTTTAGTCAAACAAACAAACCTATCGAGTCTCCATGTTTCAAAAGGCTTAGAGGATGTATGTGTGAACCTAAGCTCTCTGTAAAGCTTCAAAGGATCAGAATATGTTTTGGTTATTCGTTGTTATTTCTCTTAAACGAAAGTTTGCTTCCTTTGAGTCTATCTTTGACTTTTTGGTCAAAGGGACAAACTTAGCAAGTTTTCGGGATTCGAGAGGCTTACAGGATGTTTGTATGAACCCAAGGTCTCCCCTAAGCTTCAAGGGATGAGAATATGTCTTAGTTATTCGTTGTTGTTTCTCTTAGACGAAAGTTTGCTTCCTTTTAGTCTATCTTTGACTTTTTGGCCAAACGGACAAACATAACAATTTATTTGTATCCGAGAGACCTAGAGGATATTTGTGTGACCCCAACCACTTCCCAAAGCTTCAAGGGATATGAATATGTCTTGGTTATTCATTGTTATTTCTCTTAAGTCTTGGTTACTCATTGTTGTTTATCTTAGATGAATGTTTGGTTCCTTTTGACCTATCTTTGACTTTTTGGTCAAACAGACAAACTTAGCAAGTTTCCATGATTCGAGAGGCCTAGTGGATGTTTGTGTGACCACAAGCCCTTCCCAAAGCTTCAAGGGATGAGAATATACCTTGGTTATTCGTTGTTGTTTCTCTTAAACGGAAGTTTGCTTCCTTTTGGTCTATATTCGGCTTTTTGGTCAAACGGACAAACTCAGCAAGTTTTCGGGATGCAAGTGACCTAGAGGATGTTTGTGTGATCCCAACAGTCCCCAAAGCTTTAAGGGATGAGAATATGTCTTAGTTATTCGTTGTTATTTCTCATAGACGAAAGTTTGCTTCCTTTTAGTCTATCTCTGACTTTTTGGCCAAACGGACAAACTTACCAAGCTTTCATGATTTAAGAGCCTTAGAGGATATTTGTGTGAGTCCAAGCTCTCCTCAAAGCTTCAAGGGATGATAATATGTCTCGGTTATTCGCTGTTGTTTCTCTTCGACAAAAATTTGCCTCCTTTTGGTGTTTCTTTGGGTTTTTGGTCAAACGGACAAACTTACTAACTTTTCGGGATTCAAGAGGCCTAAAGGATGTTTGTGTGATCCCAACCGCTCCCTAAAGCTTTAAGGGATGAGAATATAGCTTAGTTATTCGTTGTTATTTTTTATGGACGAAAGTTTGCTTCCTTTTAAGAATCTTTGACTTTGTGGCAAAACGGACAAACTTACGAAGCTTTCGTGATTCAAGAGCCCTAGAGGATGTTTGTGTGATCCCAAGCTCTCTCCAAAGCTTCAACAGATGGCAATAAGTCTGGGTTATTCGTTGTTGTTTCTCTTAGATGAAGGTTTTATTCGTTTTGGCCTATCATTGAGTTTTTAGTCAAACAGATAAATTTTATGAGTTTTTGTAATTCAAGAGACCTGGAGGATGTTTGTGTGACCTGAACCTCTCCCCAAAGCTTCAAAGGGTCAGAATATGTGTTAGTTATTCGTTGTTGTTTCTCTTAGATGAAAGTTTGCTTCCTCTTGGTCTATCTTTGACTTTTTTTGTCAAACAGAGAAGATTGGCAAGTTTTCTTGATTTGAGAGGCCTAGAGGGATGTTTGTGTGACCCAAAGCTCTCCCTAAAGCTTCAAGGGATGAGAATATGTCTTGGTTGTTCGTTGTTATTTCTCTTGGACAAAAGTTTAGTTCCTTTTGGTCTATCTTTGACTTTTTGGTGAAACGGACAAACTTAGCAAGTTTTTTTGTGGTTCGGGGAGGCCTAGAGGACGTTTGTGGGACCCCAAGATCTCTCCAAAGCTTCAAGGGACGAGAATATGTTTTGGTTATTCATTGTTGTTTTCAAAGACGAAAGTTTGCTTCTATTTATTTATTTATTTTATTTTTGACTTTTTACTCAAACGGGCAAACGTTGCAAGTTTTAGTGATTCGAGAAGCCTAGAGGATGTTTGTGCGACCCCAAGCTCTCCCAAAAGCTTCATGGGATGAGAATATACCTTAGTTATTCGCTGTTTGTTTCTCATAGACGAAAGTTTACATCCTTTTGGTCTATCTTTGACTTTTTGCACAAGTGGACAAACTTAGCAAGCTTTTGTGATTCGGGAGGCCTTGAGTATGTTTGTGTGACCCCAAGCTCTTCCAAAAGCTTCAAGGGATGGCAATAAGTCTTGGTTATTTGTTATTTTTCTCTTAGATGAAAGTTTGGTTCCTTTTCTCCTATCTTTGTGTTTTTGGTCAAACA
Source organism: Castanospermum australe (assembly GCA_019955255.1). Lineage (NCBI taxonomy): Eukaryota > Viridiplantae > Streptophyta > Magnoliopsida > Fabales > Fabaceae > Castanospermum > Castanospermum australe. Next base: position 63,575 of record NSJW01000682.1, read on the forward strand.
AACGAAGTTTGCGAGTTTTCATTTGTCGAGAGGCCTAGAGGATGTTTATGTGGCTCCAAGCTCTCCCTTAAGCTTCAAGGATAAGAATATGTCTTGGTTATTTGTTGTTGTTTCTCTTATACGAAAGTTTGTTCCATTTTTGACTTTTTGCCCAAACGGACATGCATATCAAGTTTCCTTTTGGCCTTTCTTTGACTCTTTGGTCAAGCGAGAAAACTTAGCAAGCTTTCGTGATTCGAGAGACCTAGAGTATGTTTGTGTGACCCCAAACTCTTCTCAAAGCTTTAAGGGATGGCAATAAATCTTGGTTATTCGTTGCTGTTTCTCTTAGATGAAGGTTTTGTTTCTTTTGGTCTATCTTTGTCTTTTTGGTCAAGCAGAAAAACTTAGTAAGTTTTCTTAATTCGAGAAGCCTGGAGGATGTTTAGACGACTCGAAGCTCTCCCCAAAACTTCAAGGGATGGCAAATAAGTCTTGGTCATTTGTTGTTTGCTTAGTCGCATGTTTAGTTCCTTTTGGCCTATCGTTGATTTTTTGGTCAAATGGACAAACATAGCAGGTATTCATGTTCCGAGAGGCCTAGATGATATTTGTGTGACCCCAAGCTCTCCCTAAAGCTTTAAGGGATGAGAATATGTTTTGGTTATTCGCTGTTGTTTCTCTTAGATGAAAGTTTGCATCCTTTTGGTCTATCTTCAGCTTTTTGTTCAAACGGACAAACTTACTAAGATTTCGGGATTCAAGAGGCCTAGACAATGTTTGTGTGACCCCAAGCTCCCCCGAAATATTCAAGGGATGAGAATATGCCTTACTTATTCGCTGTTGTTTCTCAAACACAAAAGTTTACATCCTTTTGGTCTATCTTTGAATTTTTGCACAAACGGACAAACTTAGCAAGCTTTTTGTGATTCGGGAGGCCTTGTGTATGTTTGTGTGACCCCAAGCTCTCCCCAAAGCTTCAAAGGATGGCAATAAGTCTTGGTTATTTGTTATTTTTCTCTTAGATGAAAGTTTGGTTCCTTTTGGCCTATCTTTGTGTTTTAGGTCAAATGAACAAACTTAGCAAGTTTTCATGAGTCGAGAGGCCTAGAGGATGTTTGTGTGACCCCAAGCTCTCCATATAGCTTCAAGGGATGAGAATATGTCTTGATTATTTGTTATTGTTTCTTTTATACGAAAGTGTGGCTCCATTTGGTCAATCTTTGAGTTTTTGCCCAAGCGGACATGTGTATCAAGTTTCTGTGATTTTAGAGGCCTAGAGGTTGTTTGTGTGACCCGAAGCTCTCCTCAAAGCTTCATGGGATGAGAATATGTCTTGGTAATTCGTTATTATTTTTCTTAGACGAAAATTTGGTTCTTTTCTGTCTATCCTTCACTTTTTAGTCAAATGGACAACTTTGTGACTTTTCACGATTTGAGAGGCCTAGAGGATGTTTGTGTGACCCCAAGCTCTCCCCAAAGCTTGAAGGGATGAGAATATGTCTTAGTTATCCGTTCTTATTTCTCTTTGACAAAAGTTTAGTTCCTTTTAGTCTATCTTTGACATTTTAGTCAAACAGATAAACTTAGCCAGTTCTCATGACTCAAGAGGCCTAGAGGATGTTTGTATGACCCCAAGCTCTCTCCCCAAAGCTTCAAGCTACAAGAATATATCTTGGTTATTCGTTGTTCTTTCTCTTATACGAAAGTTTACTTCCATTTAATCTATCTTTGACTTTTTAGTCAAACAGACAAACTTAACAAGTTTTTGGGATTCAAGAGGGCTAGAGGATGTTTGTGTGATCCCAAGATCCCCCCAAAGCTTCGAGGAATCAGAATATGTCTTTGTTATTCGTTGTTGTTTCTCTTAGACGAAAGTTTAGTTCGTTTTGGTCTATCTTTGACTTTTTGCTCAAACGGATAAACGTAACAAGTTTTCGTGATTTGAGAGGCCTAGAGGATATTTGTGTAATCCCAAGCTCTCGTTGTTATTTCTCTTATACAAAAGTTTGCATCCTTTTGCTCTATCTTTGACTTTTTGAAAAGTTGACAAACCTAGCATGTTTTCAAGATTTGACAGGCTTAGAGGATATTTGTGTGATCCAAGCTCCTCCCAAATCTTCAAGGGATGAGAATTTGTTTTGGTTAATCGTTGTTGTTTCTCATAGACGAATGTTTGCTTCCTTTTGGTCTATCTTTGACTTTTTAGTCAAACGGACAACTTAGCAAGGTTTTGGGATTCAAGAGGCGTAGATGATGTTTGTGTGACCCCAAGCTATCCCCAAAGCTTCAAGGGATGGCAATAAGTCTTGGTTATTCGTAGTCGTTTCTCTTAGATGAAAGTTTAGTTCCTTTTGGCCTTTCTTTGACTTTTTGGTCAAACAGACAAGCTCAGCAAGTTTTCATGATTTAACAGGCTTAGAGGATGTTTGTGTGACTCCAAACTCTACTTAAAACTTCAAGAGATGAGAATATGTCTTGGTTATTCGTTGTTATTTCTTTTAGACGAAAGTTTACTTCCTTTTGGTCTATCTTTGACTTTTTTGTCAAACGGATAAACTTAGAAAGCTTTCATGATTCGAGAGGCTTAGAGGATGTTTATGTGACCCCAAGCTCTCCCCAAAGCATCAAGAGATGGCAATAAGCCTTGGTTATTCGTTGTAATTTCTCTTAGATGAAAGTTCGATTCCTTTTGGTCTATCTTTGACTTTTTGGTCAAACGACCAAACTTAGCAAGCTTTCGTGATTCGAGAGGTCTAGATGATGTTTGTGTGACCCCAAGCTCTCTCCAAAGCTTCAACGGATGGCAATAAGTCTTGGTTATTCGTTGATGTTTCTCTTAGGTGAAAGTTTGCTTCCTTTTGTTCTATCTTTGACTTTTTGGTCAAACGGACAAACTTTGCAAGTTTTTGGGATTCAAGAGGCCTAAAGGATGTTTGTATGATCCCAAGCTCTCCCCAAAGCTTCAAGGGATGAGAATATGTCTTGGTTTTTTAGTTGTTGTTTTCTCTTAAACGAAAAGTTTGATTCCTTTTGGCCTATCTTTGAGTTTTTGGTCAAATGGACAAAGTTAATGAATTTTTTTCGTGATTCGAGAGGCCTAGAGGATGTTGTGTGACCCCAACCGCTCCCCAAAGCCTCAAAGGATGAGAATATTTGCTTGGTTCTTCGTTGTTGTTTCTCTTACACGAAAGTTTCCTTCCTTTTGTTCTATCTTTGACTTTTTGGTCAAATGAACAAACTTGGCGAGTTTTCGTGATTTGAGAGGCCTAGAGGATGTTTGTGTGACTCCAAGCTCCCCCTAATGCTTCAAGGGATGAGAATATGTTTTGGTTATTCATTGTTGTTTCTCTGGGATGAAAGTTTGGTTCCTTTTGATTTATCTTTGACTTTTAGGTCAAACGGACAAACTTAGCAAGTTTTTGTGGTTCGTGAGACCTGGAGGACGTTTGTGGGACCCCAAGATCTCCCCAAAGCTTCAAAGGATGATAATATGTTTTAGTTATTCTTTGTTGTTTCACTTAGATGAATGTTTGCTTCTTTTTATTCCATTTTTGACTTTTTGGTCAAATGAACAAACGTTGCAAGTTTTCGTGATTCGAGAAGTCTAGAGGATGTTTGTGTGAACCCAAGTTCTCCCCAGAGTTTCATGGGATGAGAATATGTTTTGGTAATTCGTTGTTGTTTCTCTTAGAAGAAAGTTTGGTTCCCTTTGGTTTATCTCATACTTTTTAGTCAAACGGAAAAATGTAGCAACTTTTTGTCATTCGAGACGCCTAGAGGACGTTTGCGGGACACCCAAATCTTCCCAAAGCTTCAAGGGATGAAAATATGTCTTGGTTATTTGTTGTTGTTTCTCTTAGACCAACATTTGCTTCTTTTTTGTCTATCTTTGACTTTTTGGTCAAACGGACAAACTTAGCAAGCTTTCATGATTTAAGAGGCCTAGAGGATGTTTGTGTGACCCCAAGCTCTTCCCAAAGCTGCAAGGGCCGATAATATGTCTAGGTTATTCGTTGTTGTTTTTCTTAGACGGAAGTTTGCTTCCTTTTGGTCTATTTTTGACTTTTTGGTCAAACAGACAAACTTAGCAAGTTCTTGGGATTTGAGAGGCCAAGAGGATGTTTAGGTGACCCTATTCTCTCCCCAAAGCTTCAAGGGTTAAGAATATGTCTTGGTTATTCATTGTTGTTTCTTATAGGCAAAAGTTTGCTTCCTTTTGGTCTGTCTTCGATTTTTGGGTCAAATGGACAAACTTAGCAAGCTTTCGTGATTCGAGAGGCCTAGAGGATGTTTGTGTGACCCCAAGCTCTCCCAAAGCTTCAACGGATGGCAATAAATCTTGCTTATTTGTTGTTGTTTTACTTAGATGAAAGTTTATTTCCTTTTGGTCTACCTTTGAGTTTTTGGTCAAATGGACAAAATTATTGAGTTTTTGTTTTTCAAGAACCCTAGAGGATGTTTGTGTGACACCAGCATGATATGAACCCGCCTAACTCCATCTCAAAAGCTAGCTCGTAAGGGGAGGGTTGCGAAACCCATATATATAGCACCCAAGACCACCTGATAAGACCGATGTGGGACTTCTCACGATGAATCCACATCACGCCCAACCCCTTTAGACTGCACGTCCTCGTGCAGGGGACCCCGGCATGGGATATTACTCACCCACCATGGCACCGACCGCCACAGGCAGGCTCTGATACCACATGATATGAACCCGCCTAACTCCATCTCAAAAGCTAGCTCGTAAGGGGAGGGTTGCGAACCCATATATATAGCACCCAAGACCACCTGATAAGACCGATGTGGGACTTCTCATGATGAATCCACATCACAGCATCTCCCCAAAGCTTCGAAGGATGAGAATATGTCTTGATTATTCGCTGTTGTTTCTCTTGTATGAAGGTTTGGTTCTTTTTAGTTTATCTTTGACTTTTTGGTCAAACGGACAAGCTTAGCAAGCTTTCTTGATTCGAGAGCCCTAGAGGATATTTGTGTGACCTTAAGCTCTCCCCAAAGCTTCAAGGGATGAGAATATGTCTGGGTTCTTCATTGTTGTTTCTCTTAGACGAAAGTTTCCTTCCTTTTGGTCTGTCTTTGTCTTTTTAGTCAAATGGAGAAACTTAGTAAGTTGTTGGGATTTAAGATGCTAAGAGGATGTTTGTGTGACCCCAAGCTCTCCCCAAAGCTTCAAGGGATGAGAATATGTCTTGGTTATTTGTTGTTGTTTCTCATAGACGAAACTTTGCTTCTTTTTGGTCTATCTTAGACTTTTTTGTTAAACGGACAAACTTAGCAAGCTTTGGTGATTCGAGAGGCGTAGAGGATGTTTGTGTGACCCCAAACTATCCCCAAAGCTTCAAGGGATGGTCATAAGTCTTGGTTATTCGTTGTTGTTTCTCTTAGACGAAAGTTTGGTTTCTTTTGGCCAATCTTTGACTTTTTGGTCAAAAGGACAAACTTAGCATGTTTTAATGATTCAAGAGGCCTATAAGTGTTTGTGTGACCCCAACTCTCCCCAATGGTTCAATGGATGAGAATAAGTCTTGGTAATTTACTGTTGTTTTTCTTAGACGAAAGTTAACTTCCTTTTGGTCTATCTTAGGCTTTGTCGTCAAATGGAAAAACTCAGCAAGTTTTCGGGATTCAAGAGGTCTAGAGGATGTTTGTGTGACTCGTAGCTTTCCCCAAACCTTCAAGGGATGAGAATATGTCTTGGTTATTCGTTGTTGTTTCTCATAGATGAAAGTTTGCTTCCTTTTGGTCTATCTTTGACTTTTTGGTCAAACAAACAAACAAACTTAGCAGGTTTTGTGATTTGAGAGGCCTAGAAGACGTTTGTGTGACCCCAAGCACTCCCCAAAGCTTCAAGGGATGAGAATATGTCGTGGTTATTTGTTATTGTTTATCTTCGACAAAAGTTTGGTTTCTTTTAGTCTATCTTTGACTTTTGGTTGAACGGGTAAACTTAGCGAGTTTTCGTGTATCAATAGGCCTAGAGGATGTTTGTGTGATCCCAAGTTATTCCTATCCCTTGAAGCTTCGAGGAGAGCTTGGGGTCAAATAAACGTCCTCTAGGCCTTTCAAATGACGAAAAGTTGTGACATTTGTCCGTGTGACCAAAAAGTTAAAGATAGATTAAAAGGAACTAAGCTTTCATCAATGAGAAACAACAACAAATAACCAAGACATATTCTTATCTATTGAAGCTTTGGGGAAACATTAGGGTCACACAAACATCCTCTACGTCTCCCGAATTATGAAAACTCGCTCAGTTTATCCGTTTGACCAAAAAGTCAAAAATAGACTAAAAGGAACCAAAGATTCGTTTAACAGAAACAATAACAAATAATCGAGACATATTCTCATCCCTTGAAGCTTTGGGGAGAGCTTGGGGTCACACAAACGTCCTCTAGGCTTCCCAAATTGCCAAAACATGCTAAGTTTGTTCATTTGTCCAAAAAGTCAAACGTAGACCATAAGGAACTAAACTTTCGTCTAAGAGAAACGATGACGAATTACCAAGACAAATTCTCATCCCTTGATGCTTTGGGGAGAGCATGGGGTCAAACAAACATCCTCTAGACCTGAGAAATCATAGAAACTTGCAACGTTTGTTCGTTTGACTAAAAGTCAAAGATAAGCCAAAAGGAACCAAACTTTCAACTAAGAGAAATAACAACGAATAACTAAGACATATTCTCATCCCTTGAAGCTTTCAGGAGTTTCAGGAGAGCTTGGGCTCACAAAAACATCCTATAGGCCTCTTGAATCACAAAAACTAGCTGTGTATGTTGTTTGAGCAAAAAGTCAAAGATAGACCAAACGAAACTAAACTTTCATGTAAGAGAAACAACAACGAATAACCAAGGCATATTCCCATCTCTTGAAGCGTTGGGTAGAGCATGGGGTCAAACAAAAATCCTCTAGGCCTCTCGAATCCTGAAAACTTGTTAAGTTTGTCCGTTTGGCCAAAAAGTCAAAGATAGACTAAAGGAAGCAAACTTTCGTCTAAGAGAAACAACAATGAATAACCAGGATATATTCTCATCCCTTGAAGCTTTGGAGAGAGCTTGGGGTTAAATAAACATCCTCTAGGCCTCGCAAATGATAAAAACTAGCTACATTTGTCCGTTCGAGAAAAAAGTCAAAGATAGACCAAAAGGTACAACACCAAAGAACCAAGACATATTCTCATCCGTTAAAGATTTGGGAATAGCTTGGGCTCACGCAAATATCCTCTATGCCTTTCGAATTATGAAAACTTGCTATGTTTGTCCGTTTGACGAAAAAGTCAATGATAGGCCAAAAGGGAGCAAACTTTCATCTAAGATAAACGACAACGAATAACCAAGACTTTTTGCCATCCCTCTAAGCTTTGGGGAGAGCTTAGGGTCAGATAAACATTCTCTAGGCCTCTCGAATCACGAATACTTGCTACATTTGTCCGTTTGACCAAAAAGTCTAAAATAGACCAAAAGAAAGCAAACATTCAACTTTGAGAAACAACAACGAATAACTAAGACATATTCTCATCCCACAAAGCTTTGGGGAGAGCTTGGAGTGACACAAACATCTTCTAGGCCTCTCAAATCACGAAAACTTGTTATGTTTGTCCGTTTGACCAAAAATTCTAAGATAGAACAAAGGTAGCAAAACTTTCGTCTAAGAGAAACAACAACGAATAACCAAGACTTATTCTCATTCCATGAAGCTTTAGGGAGAGCTTGGAGTCACAAACATCCTCTAGGCCTCTCGAATCACGAAAACTTGTTACGTTTGTCCGTTTGACCAAAAATTCTAAGATAGAACAAAGGTAGCAAACTTTCGTCTAAGAGAAACAACAACGAATAACCAAGACATATTCACATCCCTTGAAGCTTTGGGGAGAGCTTGGGGTCACACAAATATCTTCTAGGCCTCTCGAATCCAGAAAACTTGTTAGGTTTGTCTGTTTGACCAAAAAGTCAAAGGTAGACTAAAAGGAAGCAAACTTTCCTTTAAGAGAAACAACAACGAATAACCAAGACACATTCTCATCCCTTGAAGATTTGAGAGAGCTTGGGGTCACACAAACATCCTCTAGGTCTCTCAAATCCAGAAAACTTGTCAAGTTTGTCCATTTGGCCAAAAAGTCAAAGATAGACTATAAGGAAGCAAACTTTCATCTAAGAGAAACAACAACGAATAACCAAGACATATTATCATCCCTTGAAGCTGTGAGGTCACACAAACATTCTCTAGGCCTCTCGAATTCCAAAAACTTGCTAAGTTTGTCCGATTGACCAAAAAGTCAAAAATAGACCAAAAGGAAGCAAACATTCGTCTATGAGAAACAAGAACGAATAACCAAGACTTATTCTCATCGCATGAAGCTTTGGGGAGGACTTGGAGTCACATAAACATCCTCTAGGCCTCTCGAATCACAAAAACTTGCTACATTTGTCCGTTTGACCAAAAAGTCTAAGATGGACAAAAAGGAAGCAAACTTTCATCTAAGAGAAACAACAATGAATAACCAAGACATATTCTAATCCCATGAAGCTTTAGGGAGAGCTTTGGCTCACACAAACATCCCTTAGTCCTACTGAATCACGAAAACTCGCTAAGTTTATCTCTTAAACCAAAAGGTCAAACATGGACCAAAGGGAACCAAACTTTCGTCTAAGAGAAACAACAAGGAATAACCAAGACATATTCACATCGCTTGAAGCTTTGGGGAGACCTACACAAATATCTTCTAAGCCTCTTGAATCCAGAAAACTTGTTAGGTTTGTCCGTTTGACCAAAAAGTAAAAGATAGACTAAAAGGAAGCCAAACTTTCATCTAAGGGAAACAACAACGAATAACCAAGATATATTCTCATCCCTTGAAACTTTGGGAGAGCATGGGATCACACAAACATCCTCTAGGCCTCTCGAACCCCAAAAACCTTCCATGTTTGTCCGTTTGCCCACAAAGTCAAAAACATACCAAAAGAAAGGAAACATTCGTCTATGAGAAACAACAACAAATAACCAAGACATATTCTCAACCTACAAAGCTTTGGGCATAGCTTGGAGTCACACAAACATCCTCTAGGCCTCCCGAATCCCGAAAACCTGCCAAGTTTGTTCGTTTGACCAAAAAGTCAAAAATAGACCAAAAGAAAGCAAACATTCAACTATAAGAAACAACAACGAATAACCAGGACATATTCTCATCCCACGAGGCATTGGGGAGAGCTTGGAGTGACACAAACATCTTCTAGGCCTCTTGAACCAAGAAAGTTTCTCCGTTTGACCAAAAAGTCCAAGACAGAACAAAAGGAAGCAAACTTTCGTCTATGAGAAATAATAATAAAAAACCAACAGATATTCTCATCCTATGAAGCTTTAGGGAGAGCTCGGGTTCACACAAACATCCTCCAGGTCTCTCAAATCATGAAAATTTGTTTTGTCTATCTGTTTGACCGCAAAGTCAAAGATAGACAAAAAGGGAAGCTAACTTTCGTCTAAGAGAAACAACAACAAATAACCAAGACATACTCTAATCCCATGAAGCTTTGGGGAGAGCTTGGGGTCACACAAACATCCTCTAGTCCTATTGAATCACGAAAACACGCTATCTTTGTCTGTTGGACCAAAAAGTTAAAGATAGACCAAAAGGAATCAAACTTTCGCCTAAGAGAAATAACAACGAATAACTAAGACATATTCACATCCATTGAAGCTTTGGGGAGAGCTTGGGGTCACACTAATATTCTCTAGGTCTCTCGAATCTAGAAAACTTGTTAGGTTTGTCCATTTGGCCAAAAAGTCAAAGGTAGACTAAAAGGAAGCAAACTTTCTTCCAAGAGAAACAACAACGAAGAACTAAGACAAATTCTCATCCCTTGAAGGTTTGGGGTCACACACAAACATCCTCTAGACCTTTCGAATCCCAAAAACTTGCTAAGTTTGTCCGATTGACCAAGAAGTCAAAAATAGACCAAAAGGAAGCAAACATTCGTCTATGATAAATAACAACGAATAACCAAGACTTATTCTCATCCCTTGAAGCTTTGGGGAGGGGTTGGAGTCACATAAACATCCTCTAGGCCTCTCGAATCACTAAACCTTGCTACGTTTGTCTGTTTGACCAAAAATTCTAAAATAGAATAAAGGAAGCAAACCTTCGTCTAAGAGAAACAACAACGAATAACCAAGACATATTCTCATCCCATGAAGCTTTGGGGAGTGTTTTGGGTCACACAAACATCCTTTAGTCCTACTGAATCACGAAAACTTGCTAAGTTTGTCTGTTAGACTAAAAAGTCAAAGATAGAACAAACGGAACTAAACTTTCAACTAAGAGAAACAACAACAAATAACTAAGACAGATTCACATTTCTTGAGGCTTCGGGGAGAGCTTGGGGTCACAAAAATTTCTTGTAGGCCTCTTGAATCCAAAAAACTTGTTAGGTTTGTCCGATTGGCCAAAAAGTCAAAGGTACACTAAAAGGCAGCAAACGCTCATCTAAGAGAGACAACAACGAATAACTAAGACACATTCTCATCCCTTGAAGCTTTGGGAGAGCTTGGGGTCACACAAATATCCTTTAGGTCTCTCGAATCCAGAAAACTTGTCAAGTTTGTCTGTTTGGCCAAAAAGTCAAAGATAGACTAAAAGGAAGCAAACTTTCATCTAAGAGAAGCAACAACGAATAACGAAGACATATTATCATCCCTTGAAGCTTTGGGGTCACACAAACATTCTCTAGGGGTCTCGAATCCCAAAAACTTGCTAAGTTTGTCCGATTGACCAAAAAATCAAAAATAGACCAAAAGAGAGCAAACATTCGTCTATGAGAAACAACAACGAATAACCAAGACTTATTCTCATCCCATGAAGCTTTGGAGAGAGCTTGGAGTCACACAAACATCCTCTAGGCCTCTCGAATCACAAAAACTTGGTACGTTTGTCCGTTTGACCAAAAAGTCTAAGATAGACTAAAAGGAAGCAAACTTTCGTCTAAGAGAAACAACAACGAATAACCAAAGCATATTCTCATCCCATGAAGCTTTGGGGAGAGCTCGGGGTCACACAAACATCCTCCAGGCCTCTCGAATCATGAAAACTTGTTATGTCTTTCTGTTTGACCGCAAAGTCAAAGATAGACAAAAAGGAAAGCTAACTTTCGTCTAAGAGAAACAATAACAAATAACCAAGACATACTCTCATCCCTTGAAGCTTTGGGGAGAGCATGGGGTCACAAAAATATCCTCTAGTCCTATTGAATCACAAAAACACGCTATCTTTGTCTGTTGTACCAAAAAGTCAAAGATAGACCAAAAGAAACCAAACTTTTGTCTAAGAGAAACAACAACGAATAACTAAGACATATTCACATCCTTTGAAGCTTTGGGGAGGGCTTGGAATCACATAAACATCCTCTAGGCCTCTCGAATCACGAAACCTTGCTACGTTTGTCCGTTTGAACAAAAATTTTAAAATAGAATAAAGGAAGCAAACTTTCGTCTAAGAGAAACAACAATGAATAACCAAGACAAATTCACATCCCTTAAAGCTTTGGGGAGAGCTTGGGGTCACACAAATTTCTTGTAGACCTCTCGAATCCAGAAAACTTGTTAAGTTTGTCCGTTTGGCCAAAAAAGTCAAAGGTACACTAAAAGGAAGCAAACGTTCATCTAAGAGAAATAACAACGAATAACCAAGACACATTCTCATCCCCTGAAGCTTTGGGAGAGCTTGTGGTCACACAAACATCCTCTAGGTCTCTCAAATCCAAAAAACTTCTCAAGTTTGTCCGTTTGGCCAAAAAGTCAAAGATAGACTAAAAGGAAGCAAACTTTCATCGAAGAGAAACTACAACGAATAACCAAAACATATTATCGTCCCTCGAAGCTTTGGGGTCACACAAATATTCTCTAGGCCTCTCGAATCCAAAAAACTTGCTAAGTTTGTCCGATTGACCAAAAAATCAAAAATAGACCAAAAGGAAGCAAACATTCGTCTATGAGAAACAACAACGAATAACTAAAACTTATTCTCATCCCATGAAGCTTTGGGGAGAGCTTGGAGTCACACAAACATCCTCTAGGCCTCTCGAATCACAAAACTTGGTACGTTTGTCCGTTTGACCAAAAAGTCTAAGATAGACTAAAAGGAAACAAACTTAGTCTATGAGAAACAACAACGAATAACCATGACAGATTCTTACCCATGAAGCTTAGGGGAGAGCTTTAGGTCACACAAACATTCTTTTGTCCTACTGAATCACGAAAACTCGCTAAGTTTGTCTGTTAAACCAAAAGGTCAAATATAGACCAAAAGGAACCAAACTTTCATCTCAGAGAAACAACAACGAATAACCAAGACGTATTCACACACTTGAAGCTTTGGGGTCACACAAACAACCTCTAGGCCTACTGTATCCTGAAAACTCGCTAAGTTTATCCGTTTGACCAAAAGTCAAAGATAGACCAAAAGGAACGTCTAAAAGAAACAACAGTGAATAACCAAGACATATTCTCATCTCAGGAAGCTTTGGGGAGAGCTTAGGGTCACGCAAACATCTTCTAAGCCTGTCGAATCACGAAAACCTGCTATGTGTGATTGTTTCACCAAAAAGTCATTGATAGGCCAAATGGAAGCAAACTTTCGTCTAAGAGAAACAACAACGAAAAAACAATACTTATTGCCATCGCTTGAGGCTTTTTGGAAAGCTTGGGGTCACACAAACAACCTCTAAGCCTCTCGAATAAGAAAACCTTGCTATGTTGGGGAGATATTCTCATCTCATGAAGCTTTGGGGAAAGCTTGGGGTCACACAAACGTCCTCTAGGCCTCACGAATCAGGAAAGGTCACTATATTTGTCCGATTGACCAAAAAGTCAAAGATAGGTTAAAAGGAACCACACTTTCGTCTACGAGAAACAACAACGAATAACTAAGCTATATTCTTATCCCTTGAAGCTTTCAGCAGAGGCTCGGGTCACAAAAACATCCTCTAGGCCTAGTGAATCACGAAAACTTGCTAACTTTGTCCATTTGACCAAAAAGTCAAAGATAGACCAAAAGGAACCAAAGTTTCGCTTAAGAGAAATAATAACAAATAACCAATACATATTCTCATCCCTTCAAGCTTTAGCGAGAGCTTGGGGCCACACAAACAACTTCTAGGCCACTCGAATCACGAAAGCTTGTTAACTTTGTCCGTTTGGCCAGAAAGTCAACGATAGACTAAAGGGAAGCAAACTTTCCTGGAAGATAAACAACAACAAATAATCAAGACATATTCTCATCCCGTGATGCTTTGGGGAGAGCATGTGGTCACACAAACATCCTCTAGCCTCTAGAAGTATGAAAACTTGCTAAGTTTGTCCGTTTGACTAACAAGTCAAAGATAAACTAAAAGGAACTAAACTTTCGTGATAGAGAAACAATAACAAATAACCTAGACATATTCTCGTCCCTTGAAGCCTTGGGGACAGCTTGAGGTCACACAAACTTCTTGTAGGCCTCTCGTATCACAAAAAGTTGCTACATTAGTCCGTTTGACAAAAAAGTCAAAGATCGGCCAAAAGGAACTAAACTTTCGTCTAAGAAAAATAACAACGAATAAACAATACTTATTGCCATCCCTTGAGGCTTTGGGGAGAGCTTGGGGTCACACAAACATCCTCTAGGCCTATTGAATCACGAAAACTTGCTAAGTTTGTTCATTTGACCAAAAAGTCAAAGATAGACCAAAAGGAACTAAACTTTTATCTATGTGAAACAACAACGAATAACCAAGACATATTCTCATCTCATGAAGCTTTGGGGAAAGCTTGGGGTCACACAAACGTCCTCTAGGCCTCACGAATCAGGAAAGGTCACTATATTTGTCCGATTGACCAAAAAGTCAAAGATAGGCTAAAAGGAACCACACTTTTGTCTAAGAGAAACAACAACGAATAACTAAGCTATATTCTTATCCCTTGAAGCTTTCAGCAGAGGCTCGGGTCACAAAAACATCCTCTAGGCCTAGTGAATCAGGAAAACTTGCTAACTTTGTCCATTTGACCAAAAAGTCAAAGATAGACCAAAAGGAAGCAAACTTTCTTCTAAGAGAAACAACAATGAATAACTAAGACATATTCTTATCCCTTGAAGCTTTAGCGATAGCTTGGGGCTACACAAACAACTTCTAGGCCACTCGAATCACGAAAGCTTGCTAACTTTGTCCGTTTGACGAGAAAGTCAATGATAGACCAAAGGGAAGCAAACTTTCGTGGAAGATAAACAACAACGAATAATCAAGACATATTCTCATCCCCTGATGCTTTGGAGAGAGCATGGGCTCACACAAACATCCTCTAGGCCTCTAGAAGTATGAAAACTTGCTAAGTTTGTCTGTTTGACTAACAAGTCGAAGATAAACTAAAAGGAACTAAACTTTTGTGATAGAGAAACAATAACGAATAACCTAGACATATTCTCATCCCTTGAAGCTTTGGGGAGAGCTTGAGGTCACACAAACTTCTTGTAGGCCTCTTGTATCCCAAAAAGTTGCTACATTAGTCTGTTTGACGAAAAATTCAAAGATCGGCCAAAAGGAACTAAACTTTCGTCTAAGAGAAACAACGAATAAACAATACTTATTGCCATCCCTTGAGGCTTTTGGGAGAGTTTAGGGTCACACAAGCATCCTTTAGGCCTCTCGAATAACAAAAACTTGCTAAGTTGGTCTATTTGACCAAAAAGTCAAAGACAGAGCAAAAGGAAGCAATATTTCGTCTATGAGAAACAACAAATGATAACTAAGACATACTCTCATCTCATGAAGCTTTGGGGAGAGCTTGGCGTCACACAAACATCCTCTAGGCCTCACGAATCAGGAAAGGTCACTACATTTGTTCGTTTGACAAAAAAGTCAAAGATAGGCCAAAAGGAACCATACTTTCGTCTAAGAGAAACAACAACGAATAACTAAGCTATATTCTCATCCCTTGAAGCTTTCGGGAGAGTTTAGGGTCACACAAACATCCTCTAAGTCTTTTGAATCACGAAAACTTGCTAAGTTTGTTCTTTTGACCAAAAAGTCAAAGATAGGCTAAAAGGAACCAAACTTTCGTCTAAGAGAAACAACAACGAATGACCAAGACATATTCTCATCCCTTGAAGCTTTTGCGGGAGCTTGGGGTCACACAAACATCCTTTAGGCCACTCAAATCAAGAAAGGTTGCCAAGTTTATCTGTTTGATCAAAAAGTCAAAGATTAGACCAAGAGGAAGCAAACTTTCGTCTAAGTGAAACAACAACGAATAACCAAGACATATTCTCATCCCTTGAACCTTTGTAGAGAGCTTGGGGCCACACAAGCATCTTTTAGGCCTCTCGAATCATGAAATCTTGCTATGTTTGTTCGTTTAACTAACAAGTCAAAGATAGAACAAAAGAAACTAAACTTTCATCATAGAGAAACAACAACAAATAACTAGGACATATTGTCGTCCTTTGAAGCTTTGGGGAGATCTTGGGTCCTAACAAACTTCCTGTAGGCCTCTTGAATCATGAAAAGTCCGTACAGTTGTTCGTTTGACCGAAAAGTCAAGGATAGGCCTAAAGGAACCAAACTTTCGTCTGAGAGAAATAATAACGAATGACCAAGACATATTCTCAGCCTTTGAAGTTTTAGGGAGAGCTTGGGGTCACACAAACATCCTCTAGGCCTATTGAATCATGAAAACTTGCTAAGTTTGTTCCTTTTGACCAAAAAGTCAAAGATAAGCCAAAAGGAACCAAACTTTCATCTATGTAAAACAACAACGAATAACCAAGACATATTTCTCATCTCTTGAAGCTTTGGGGAGAGCTTGGGATCGCACAAACGTCCTCTAGGCCTCACGAATCAGGAAAGGTCGGTCTATTTGTCCGTTTGACCAATAAGTCAAAGATAGGCCAAAAGGAACCACACTTTCGTCTAAGAGAAATAATAACGGATAACAAAGCTATATTCTCATCCCTTGAAGCTTTCGGGAGAGTTTTAGGTCACACAAACATCCTCTAGGCCTTTTGAATCACGAAAACTTGCTAAGTTTGTTCATTTGACCAAAAAGTCAAAGATAGGCCAAAAAGGAGCCAGACTTTCATCTAAGAGAAATAACAACGAATAACCAAGACATATTCTCAGCCTTTGAAAATTTGGGGAGAGCTTGGGGTCACACAAACATCCTTTAGGCCTATTGAATCACGAAAACTTGCTAAGTTTGTACCTTTTGACCAAAAAGTCAAAGATAAGCCAAAAGGAACCAAACTTTCATCTATGTAAAAACAACAACGAATAACCAAGACATATTCTCATCTCTTGAAGCTTTGGGGAGAGCTTGGGATCACACAAACGTCCTCTAGGCCTCACGAATCAGGAAAGGTCGATCTATTTGTCCGTTTGACCAATAAGTCAAAGATAGGCCAAAAGGAACCAAACTTTCGTCTAAGAGAAATAATAATGGATAACAAAGCTATATATTCTCATCCCTTGAAGCTTTCGGGAGAGTTTTAGGTCACACAAACATCCTCTAGGCCTTTTGAATCACGAAAACTTGCTAAGTTTGTTCATTTGACCAAAAAAGTCAAAGATAGGCCAAAAGGAGCCAGACTTTCATCTAAGAGAAACAACAACGAATAACCAAGACATATTCTCATCCCTTGAAGCTTTGGCGAGGGCTTGGGTTCACACAAACATCCTTTAGGCCACTCAAATCACGAAGGCTTGCCAAGTTTGTCTATTTGAATAAAAAGTTAAAGATAGACCAAAAGGAAGAAAACTTTTGTCTAAGAGAAACAACAACGAATAACTAAGACATATATTCTCATGCTTCGAAGAATTAGGGAGAGCGTGGGGTCACACAAACATTCTCCAGCCCTCTCGAATCTAAAAAACAAGCTAAGTTTGTCCGTTTGACATAAAAGTCGAAGATAGATTAAAAGGAAGCAAACTTTTGTCTAAGAGAATCAACAATAAATAACTAAGATATATTCTCATCCCTTGATGCTTTTGGGAGACCTTGGGATCACACAAACATCCTCCCGGCCTATTGAAACACGAAAAGTCACTAAATTTGTCCGTTCAATGAAAAAGTTTCATCGAATAGAAACAATAACAAATAACCACGACATATTCTCATCCCTTGAAGCTTTGGGGAGAGCTTGGGGTCAGACAAACATCCTCTAAGCCTCTCGAATCACGAAAACTCATTAGGTTTGTCTGTTTGACCAAAAACTCAAAGAATGGCCAAAAGGAACTAAACTTTTGTCAAAGAGAAACAACAACAAATAACCAAAACTCATTGCCATCCTTTCAAGCTTTGGGGAGGGCTTGGGGTCACACAAAGATCCTCTAGGCCCCTCGAATCATGAAAGCATGCTAAGTTTGTCCCTTTGACAAAAAAGTCAAAGATAGACCAAAAGGAAGCAAACTTTCATCTATGTGAAACAAGAACAAATAACCAAGACATATTCTCATCCCTTCAAGCCTTGAGGAGAGCTTGGGGTCAGACCTCTAGGCCTCTCGAATCATGAAAACTTGCTAACTTTATCCGTTTGACCAAAAAGTCGAAGATAGAGCAAATAGAACCAAACTTTCATCTAAGAGAAACCACAACGAATAACCAAGACTTATGGTCGTCCCTTGAAGCTTTGGGGAGAGCTTGGGATCACACAAACATCCTTCTAGGCCTCTCGAATAATCCGAAAAACTTGCTAAGTTTATTCTGTTTCACCAAAAAGTCAAAGATAGACAAAAAAGAAGTAAACTTTCGTCTAAGAGAAACAACAACGAATAACCAAGACATATTATTCATCCCTTGTAGCTTTGGAGAGAGCTTGCGATCACACAAATATTCTCCAGGCCTCTCGAATCACGAGAACTTGTTAAGTTTGTCCGTTTGACTAAAAAACTCAAAGAATGCCCAAATGGAACCAAACTTTCGTCAAAGAGAAACAACAACAAATAACCAAGATTTATTGCTCAACCCTTCAAGCTTTAGGGAGGGCTTGGGGTGACAAACAAAGATCCTGTAGGCCTCTCGAATCACGAAAGCTTGCTAAGTTTGTCTCGTTTGACCAAAAAGTATAAGATAGACCAAAAGGAAGCAAACTTTCGTCTATGAGAAACAATAACGAATAACCAAACATATTCTCAACCCTTGGGGCTTTGGGGATAGCTTCGGGGCACACAAACATCCTCTAGGCCTTTTGAATCCCAAAAACTTGCTAAGTTTGTCTATTTGACTAAAAAGTCAAAGATAGGTGACGTGAATTGTCGAACTCACTCAAATTTATCAGGCTTATAAATAAATTTGTAATATAGGATGACCTGAATCATCTCCCAAAGAATTTTGCATAGGACTAAATCACTCAATTGAAAAAAACAGAACAATAAACAGGAGGGGTTTTAATTCGATTGAAATTAAAGCAAGATATAAAACGAAAGTAGAGCAAGAGATAAAACGAATTAACAATTTAAAAGCAATCAACCAACCCAGAATTGAGGTTTCAAGGACATCCGTCACTGGACAAAGAATTACTGAATTTCGTGGTTGACCCTAAACAAATCGGAATCCCTGCATTCATATAGGAACCCTCACTACTAGACAATCACCTAGCATTTTATCAAATATATGGCGCGTTCACTCATGCCATCGCAAAGTGTTCACTTTAACTTATTTTGATTTTTTAAATCCCTTGGGTTAATTAACCTAAATATTAAATCTAACATTTAATCCCTTCCCCTTGGATGATCAAAATACCGAATCATAGACAAAACCTCATCCGCTCAGATTCAACTTACATAATCGTGTTGCTCAATTCGAGTAAAGGGGGAAGAGAACACGGATCCAGTTCATGGAGAGCACCGGGTCCCTCTGGATTCAACAACAGAAACCTCAACTTATGGGTTGATTGAACGGAAAAGTTAGCCTACCATGCCTGTGCACAAACAGAAAATGAAAAAGAAAGAAAAAGAAGAACAAGATGAACAGAAGAGAGAAAAGAAGAGAGGTGTTAGATCTGAAATTTCCCAAAATGTCAAAAGCTGCTGTTCGTGTTGTCCTAATCTGCTATTTAAACCTAAAATTAAACCGGGTCAGGGGCTCCAAAACTGGCCCAAATTAAAACATAACTAATGGCTTTGGTCCCATGTAATTTGGACTCCTAATTACAAAGTTAAGCCCAATTAATTAACTAAACATAACTCAAGAATTCCATGACTGAATTTGGCTCCAATTTTGACTACCTTCTTGTCCGATATTTAGCCTTCAAGCCTCTAATATCCATTTGTAGCTCTTTGAGTTATTTGCAAAACAAAACAAGAATGAGGTTAATCGGATACATAGAACAAAAGTTATGATCAAAATACTGGAGCAATATAAATCTGAAAAATTAACACGAAAATGAATTAAATCCAATTAAAACTCCAAAGTCCAATTTAGACCAAAAATCATTAATTACACACTAAACAGCCCTAAAATCATTAATCAAATGCAACAATTAAGTGTGATAAAATTCAATTATCAAATGCCCCCACACTTATCCTTTTGCACTCCTGGGCAAAATTAAAAACTCAAAACAAAACTAAAGAAATGATAAAACAAATATAAAGACTAAAAGATAAACCTCTCCTTTCTAACAATTGTCAAGAATGCAAAACTTCAAAAGATCAACCAATCATGACAGAAATTTCTTCATCTCAAATTATGAAACATGGCAATCTCAATTGATGATGCTAATCACGCAAAATGGCCTCTCAAGGTATGCTCTCAATCAATCTCTCAAGTGTATAGGGTAGCAAGTGTATCACTTAAATTCCACTCAAGAAAATTGCCCTACCATAAGCTTGCTCAAATTCTGCTTCTCCACTACTCAAAACACATGCATGCACAAATCAAGAGGACTTATTATTCAAGGTTGTAATGGGGGCTATGGTGAAGGCATGAACAAGTTTGGAAATGAAAGGCTAAGCACCCAAGAAAAATTTAAAAAGCATTAGTCAAGAAATACAAAGGTTTTGCTCGAAACCAACTAAGTGATGAAAATACACTTTTACAAACAATTTGCCTTTTTCAACAAAACTCTTTTCCTTCTCCAAAACTCATTATTACACCAAATTTTTCTCAAATTGACATTTTTTTTTATCATATTTTTTTTTCAGATTTTCTTATTCTATTTTTTTTGTTTTTATTTTTTTCTCTCTCTTTTTTTCTCTTTTTTTTTGTTTGAAGAATTCCACAATTACTTACACAAGCACAATGACCAAACTAATACCAAATGACAATTAGCATCAAATACCTCCCCCCCACACTTAAAATGTTGCACGCCCTGGGCAACCCCCACACTTAAACACAACACTAAGGTGAAACCAATGCTCAATAAATTTCCAAGGTACGGAATAAAATGGTTTTACACTTAGGCTTGCAATGTGGCTAAGACAAGGATGATACAAAAAGGCACGAAGGGGCTAACCAACGGTGAATATAATGCAAGGGATGGCTATCTGGCCAAAGTGGTAAATGAAAGAAAGAAGGCCTCTATTATATTTATGCATGCCAGTGAAAAATTGCAGTTTCAAAAAAGAAAAAGGGCAAGTTTTAGAGAACAAAAATCATGTGCAGAAGCACACAAGAAAGAAAGAATGGCAGAAAATAGATTCCATTCACACAGGCCTAAAATCTGACAAGGGTCAATACCAACACGCAATCAGCATCACAAAAATCAACTACCAAGTCAGATAATCTAAGAGTTGAGAAATTCAGTCCAACTAGAAATGATCCATCAAAAACAAAATACCCAAGTTGAAAACTATGTACATCTCAACAATTATCACAAGGAGGGTTCAGACTGTATTATTCGCAAAATCCTGTTATTAACAATCAAAGTTGAAATTAAAAGTGCAAAGAAAAGAAAAGAAAAATAGAGAAAAGAGGAAGAAGACTCCCTATCCTCCTTAGGGAGGGTACGTGGCATCAGTGAGCCTAATCTCTGCCTCTGCAGGCTGCTGCTGGGGTCCCTCATAAAAATGCTTAAGGCGATGTCCATTCACTATGAAAGTTCTCCTAGTCCGCTCATCACACAGTTCCACTGCACCAAAAGGAAAAACATTAGTAATCACAAAAAGGACCATCCCATCTAGATCTAAGTTTACCAGGCATAAATTTTGAGACGGAGTTAAAAAAAGGACTTTCTGGCCCACAACAAACTCTTTTCTCAGGATTTGCTTATCATGGAATGCCTTTGTTTTTCCTTGTATAAACGCGAACTCTTATAGGCATCCAATCTAAGCTCTTCCAGCTCTTGCAATTGCAACTTCCTCTCCACTCCCGACTGGGCCAAATCCATGTTGCACTGCTTAATGGACCCAATATGCCTGATGCTCCAACTCTACCAGAAGATGACATGCTTTACCAAAGACAAGTCGATAGAGAGACATCCAATCGGAGTCTTGTAGGCAGTCCGATATGCCTATAAAGTGTCATCTAGCTTCTTGCTCCAATCTTTCCGGTTAGAGTTAACAGTCTTCTGAAGGATTTGTTTAATCTCTCTGTTCGAGATTTCAGCTTGGCCATTGGTCTGTGGGTAGTATGCTATGGCAACCTTGTGAATCACTCCATACCTCCGTAATAAAGCACCCATGCTTCGGTTACAAAAATGAGAGCCCTAGTCACTGATAATAGCTTTAGGAATACCAAACCTTTAGAAAAATGTGAGATATGACAAAATCTATAACCACAGCAGAATCATCAGTCCGGGTGGCTTTCGCCTCAACCCATTTTGAGACATAATCAACAGCCAGCAATATGTAAGTAAAACCATGGGAAACAGGAAATGGACCCATAAAATCAATACCCCAAACATCAAAAACTTCACAAAACAGTATAGGTTGCTGGGGCATCTCATGCCTACGGGAAATACTCCCTACCCTCTGACAGTTCTCACATGACTTACAAAACAGATATGAATCATGAAACAAGGAAGGCTAAAATAAACTAGAATCTAACATTTTCCTAGCAGTTCTTTGGGGTCCAAAGTGACCACCACCGGCAGAAGCATGGCAAAAATGTAAAATGGAATGAAACTCATTATCAGGCACACATCTCCTAATTACTTGGTCGTTACAGAATCTCCACAAATAAGGTCATCCCAAACATTAGTTATTAGATTCACTTTTCAATTTCAGAATCTGAGCCCTAGTGGAATCAGCAGGTAAAACACCAGCAACCAAATAATTTACCAAGTCAGCATACCATGGAAGCTTACCTTGCAGCTATAAAAAGCTGCTCATCAGGAAATCATCCAATGGAAGAGAGGTCAGAAGGATGGTGAGTGATCCAACTCAAGTGATCAGTTACCCAGTTCTCTGGCTCCACTTCTATCCTTAATCTCAATGTCGAATTCTTGGAGCAACAACATCCACCGAATGAGTCGAGGCTTAGCATCTGCCTTTTTCAAAAGAAACTTCAAGGCTGCATGGTCAGAAAAGACAATCACCCTAGTATCTAGCAGATATGACCTAAATTATCAAGTGCAAAAACTATAGCCAAAAGTTCTTTCTCAGTATTGTGTTAATTAGACTGGGCAGAATCCAAGTCTTGGGAGCATAGGCAATGACATGAGGGCCTTATTGACCCGCTGAGCAAGAACTACACCAACAGCATAGTTCTGCATCGCACATCAGCTCAAATAGAAGGGACCAATCTGGCGACTGGATCACCAGAGTTGTGGTCAGGCAACGCTTCAAATGATTAAAGGCCGACTTATAGCATCATCAACAACAAAAATCCGTGTCGTGCTGCAGAAGGTTGGACAGGGGCCGAGTAATATTGCTGAAGTTTTGGATGAACGCAAGTAGAATCCTGCATGACCAAGAAAAGAACGCACTTCCTGCATAGACGCGGGGTAAGGTAAAGTAGTAATGACATCTATCTTAGCAGGATGAACCTCAATATCCTTTATAAACACTATGTGTCCTAAAACTCTTCCTGACTCAACCATGAAATGACATTTCTCAAAGTTCAACACAAGATTGGTCTTAATGCATTTATTCAAGACTCTAGCCAAACTACTCAAGCATCATCAAAAGAAGACCATACACAATAAAATCATCCATAAATACTCCATGCAATCCTCTAAAAATTCAGAAAAAGATGCTTACCATGCACCGCTGAAAAGTTTCAGGCGCATTGCAGAGTCCAAAGGGCATCCTTCTGTATGCATATGTTCCAAAGGGGCATGTGAAGGTAGTTTTCTCTTGATCTACAAGTGCAATGTGGATTTGGAAATACCCTGAGTAGCCATCCAAGAAACAAAGTGAGGACTTGCCAGCCAACCGCTCCAACATCTGATCAACAAAGGGTAAAGGATAGTGATCCTTGCGGGTGGCTGGTTGAGCTTTCAGTGTTATGCAGACTCTCTTGCTGTTCTGAGCTCTTGTGGGAATTATATCATTTTTCTGGTTGGCCACTCATTCACTCCAGACTTTTTAGGGACTATCTGAACTGGGCTGACCCACTGGCTGTCAGAGATGGGGTAGATAATGCCAGCTTGCAGGAGCTTAGTCACTCCTTCTTCACCACATCCAGAATAAAAGGATTCAGGCGCCTCTGAGGTTGCCTCATGGCTTAGTACCCTCTTCAAATGAAATTCGATGCATGCACATGAAGGGCTAATGCCAACAATATCAGCTAAAAGTCCACCCAATCGCTTCTTATTTTCCTTTCAATAATCTCATCAGCTGCTCCTCTTTGATCAGGTGTAGAAGGTTTCTTGCCACAATGACTGGCAGCTGCTCATTCTCCTCCAAGAAGGCATATTTTAAGTGACCAGGTAGAGATTTCAGCTCCAACTTAGGCCGCTGCTCAGTAGAGGGAAGAAGCTTGGTGGGTTGCACCAATTCTGCGCATGTACATCAGTTGAACCTGTAGTGCCTGAAAATAAATTTTTAAGGAAGCAGAACTTTGCCTGGACTGCACAATGTTCACATCAAAATTAACATCCCCAAGCAAGTCAGAATCACCACTTAAATCAGAATCACCATCACTATCTAGTGCATCGCAAAAACTAGAAAAGCATGAAAATTCAGTGCAAACAGGGCACCATTCATTATCAGTACAAACCACAAACAATAGCGTCATTAACAGATACAAAATCTGGATAATCAACACACAATTCAGCATAAACATCATCAATCACATCAATGCACAAAACTGAATGCTCTTCCCTAGGATGTTTATGGCATCAAAGATATTAAAATGCACAATACTATCACCAAATTCCATGGAAAGAGTACCAGAATGCACATCTATCTTAGTCCTAGCTGTTTTCATGAAAGGCCTCCAAGAAATAATCGGGGTCCACTGCTAGGAGACTCACCCTCCATCTCTAAAATGTAAAAATCAGCAGGGAATATTAATTCATTTACTCTAACTAAAACATCCTCAATAGACCAGCAGGGTGAGCATTACTCCTATTAGCTAACTGGATAACAACACCAGTAGCACGCAAAGGATGGAGGCCAAGAGAATTATAAACAGATCCAGCATTGACATTTATGGAAGCACCTAAGTCTAACATGCAATCATCAAATTTACAATTTTCCAATTATGCAAGGAATAGTAAACGTCCCTGGATCTTTGCAGTTCTTAGGCATGGGCTGGATGAGTGCTGACACATTCTGGCTCAAGCTCACTCGGCTCATTCCCCTTCAGTCACCTCTTGTTGGTACATAACTCCTTCAGAAATTTGGCATATTTCGGAATCTGCTTGATCGCGTCTAAGAGAGGGATGTTAATTTCAACTTTTCTGAACATCTCTAGGATCTCATTCTCTTTGTACTTTCTCTATCACTTTTTGGTTGAAGGGCTCTCTGAGGGAAAGGTAGAGGGATGGGGGTTTCAGACTCATCATTGTCTTGCTTCAATGTTTCACTTTTCTTAGCATCAGTCTTCTCCTTTTCTAGGTTTGGTTCAGCCTCAACTGCAGCTTGCTTGGGCTCTTCTAGTTGCTTGCCAGACCTTAGGATATAGCACTAACATTCCCATTCGGATTAGGAATTGTTTGTGAAGGAATGGAGTTGTTAGATCTCTGGGGTTGGAGCTGGTTCAGTGATGTTGCTAACTGCCCAATCTGAGTTTGCAAATTCTGAATGGAAGATTCAGTTCTCTGCTGGAATTGCAAATTGTTCATTGGCAAGCTGCTTCATAAATCTTCCAGTGAAGGACCATTACTGGTCTGCTGTTGGTGGTGGCTGCTGTTGCACTGGCTGTGGAGGTGCAAACTGTTGGAAATTTTGTTTGTGCTGTGCAAACTGCCTATGTTGGTATTGTGGGAAAATTCTGCTGGTTCTGGTTCTGGTTCCACCTTAAGTTTGGATGATCTTTCCAGCCAGGATTATAAGTGTTTGAAAATGGATTATGTTGCTGCTGATACTGTGGCTTTCTAGGAAAGACTCCTGCTGCAGCTACTGATTGGTCTGGAGAGGTGTCCTCTTGCAGAGTTAGGCAAGCATCAGTGGGGTGGAGTGGATCAGAACAGATACCACATGGTTTGCTTATCAGTGGAGTAGGAGAATGCACTGTTTGTCACTGCCAATTGCCTTACTAATGAGGTCAATTCGTCTAGTCTATTTTCCAGTCTTTGGTGGTCTGCACTGGATACTGCTGCTGGTTTCTGGGCACTGTGATATTGGACTCGGGGCACTTGAATTGAGAACACCCCACTGCTGGTTGCTTTAGTGCCGAATTGTTGGGAATTAGCTGCCATGTTTGCTATCAATTCTCTGCCGTAGTAGGTGTCTTATCAACTAAAGCTCCACCACTGGCTGCATCCACCATATTTCTGTCCATGGGTGACAAGCCTTCATAGAAGTATACTATCAGCAAATGATCAGATATCTGGTGGTGTGGACAGCTTGCACATAGCCTCTTGAACCTCTCCCAGTATTCATGCAAATTCTCTCCATTTGCTTGCCTTATGCCACATATCTCCTTTCTGATTGCAGTGGCTCTTGAGGCTGGAAAAACTTCTCCAAAAATAATCTCTTCATACCATTCCAGCTTCCAATGGATGAGGGTTGAAGGTAGTACAGCCAGTCCTTAGCTCCTCCATCTAGAGAGAAAGGAAAGCTCTCAATTTAATCTGCTCCTCATCAATTCCTTGTGGTTTCATTGTGCTGCAAAACCACTCCTTCAAATGCTTATGTGGATCCTCACCTGCAAGACCATGAAACTTGGGAAGCAAAATGGATAAGACCAGATTTAAGCTCAAAGTCAGCATCAAGATCAGGATATTGGATATGCACAAGGGTTGATAGTTAACGTCAGATGCAGCCAATTCCTTTTAAAGTTCTATTGTCCATGCTCTCAGAATTAATGAAACTATTACTAGAATAAGTAAAATCTACACTATTAGAAGAACTAGGAAAATTAACAGATGGAACAGAATTAGAATGCTCAATATGCTGAATATGCTGAATATGCTCAGACTCAGGATCAAGTTCAGTAACAATCCTATGACTTAGCCTAGAAGCCCTTCTAGCAACATGCAATGTTCTCTCTATTTCAGGATCAAAGCAATCAGGTCATGTGTATTGTTACTACTCCTAGTCATACAGCATAAGGCATAACAGGCAAAACGCTAACAGCATACAAAAATATGTAAACTACACTAAGAAATTAGCCAAAATAAAATCAGAAACACTATCAAATGAATTTTAAAAATTATGGACCCACTACAGTAAAATCTAAAATATTTTTTATTTTCTATAATTTTTTTGACGATTTTTAAAAATCACGAAAATAAAAAAAATGAAAAAGTGGTCTAAACGATGGAATTTAGCAAGAAAACTCATACCAGATGAAGGAATTTCGAGATTTGACCCCAGATTAACCCCATAGGGGTTAGTTTTGCTCAAGATGGTGGATAAACTTTGGACCACCAAAGCCTCAGCACCTAACTCCATAGGTTAGTCCAATTATGCGACACTTGCGACACTTTCGACACTACTAAGTTACTCTACTCTATTCAAGTGTGGGACAAGGAATAAAATGAAATGCAGCTACTCTACTCTAATCTGCTGTTAATATGCAATAATTGAGATCAAAAGAACAATGCAAAAATTCACCGGCAACGGCGCCAAAATTTGACGTGTGAAACTGTCGAACTCACTCAAATTAACCAGGCTTATAAAGAAATTTGTAATATAGGACAAACCTGGATCGTCTCCCAAGAAATTTTGCAAAGAACTAAATCACTCAATTAAAAACAAAACAATAAACAGGGGGGGGTTTTAATTCGATTAAAATTAAAGCAAGAGAAAATTAAAGCAAGAGATAAAACAAAATTAACAATTTAAAAGCAATCAACCAACCCAGAATTGAGGTTTCAAGTACATCCATCACTGGACAAAGAATTACTGAATCTCGTGGTTGACCCTAAATAAAATCGGAATCCCTGCATTCATATATAGGAACCCTCTCTACTAGACAATCACCTAGCATTTAATCAAACTCTTGGCGTGTTCACCCATGCCATCGCACAGTGTTCACTTCAACCTGTTTTGATTTTAAGTCCCTTGGGTTAATCAACCTAAATATTAAATCTAACATTTAATCCCTTCCCCTGGATGATCAAAATACAGAAATCATAAACAAACCTCATGGACAAACCTCATCCGCTCGGATTCAACATACACAATCGTGTTGCTCAATTCGAGTAAATGGGGAAGAAAACGGATTCAGTTCATGGAGAGCACGGGTCCTCTGGATTCAACAGCAAAATCCTCAACTCATGGGTTGATTGAATGGAAAGTTAGCCTACCATGGCTGGGAAAAAAACAGAAAACGAAAAGGAAAGAAGAAGAACAACAAGATGAACAAGATGAGAGAAAAGAAGAAGAGGTGTAGATCTGAAATTTCTCCAAAATCAAAAGCTGCAGTTCATGTTACCCTAATATGCTATTTAAACCTAAAACTAAACAGGGTCAGGGCTCCAAAACTGGCCCAAATTAAAAACATAAACTAATGGCTTTGGTCCCATATAATTTGGACTCCTAATTACAAAGTTAAGCCCAATTAACTAAACATAGCTCCAGAATTTCGTGACTGACTTTGGCTCCAATTTTGACTGCCTTCTTGTCCGCATTTGGCCTTCAAGCCTCTAATACCATTTGTAGCTATTTGAGTTATCTGCAAAACGAAACAAGAATGAGGTTAATCAGATACCTATAACAAAAGTTATGCTCAAAATACTGGAACAGTATAAAATCTGGAAAAATAGCACGAAAATGAATTAAATCCAATTTTAAAAGCCCAAAGCCCAATTTAGACCAAAAATCATTAATTACACACACTAAACAGTCCTAAAATCATTAATCAAATGCAACAATTAAGTGTGATAAAATTCAATTATCAATGAGCTTGATTAGGTGTTTTGAAATCATTGTTATTCATGGAACATAGTGAAAATCACTTGAAATCTCACATTTTGGACCCCCCTGGCTCACGACCATACTAGGGTTCTAAGGGGTGTTTCTGTTGATTTTTATTGTTAATGTGTATTCTTGTTGGAAATATGGTGTATTTATTTTTATGGACATTTCTTGCTTATTGGAATGAAAATCTATGTGTGTTTATGTATGTGTGGCTAGCAGCCATGTGTATGAATTTTTGAGAGTTTGATAAACAAGTTGTTTGGATATGATTCTTTTAGTAGGTAATGGAAGTTTGATGATTTAAGGGTGTGGTTTCATGATGTGGTGTTAATTTGAGAATAAGTAATTTATATTAGTGATATTTATCTTTCACTTTGTTTTGGTTATGTGGGGATTTCTAGTGAAAGTCATGTGGTTTAGGTTCTAAGTAGTCACTTAGAGTGTTTCATGAGAAGTGGAGTAGGTGTTTTGTTAGAAAAATGGAGTTTGAGACCCTAGTGGATATTTCACTGAGTTATACATATGTTAGAATTAATAAGAAAAGATAGGGCTTGATATGGAGTTTGAATGAATTTCTAGTGAGTTAAACTAACTTGAGTGTATTTGGAGTTAGAAAAAGTAAATTTTCAAACCATTAGCATACCAAGCCTAATCCACAGCCTTGAAGGGTTTTGTGTAGTCAAGGTTACCAAGTCATGTAATCTTGGGGTGAACTATGGGTTCAAGGATGTTATAAGATGTTAGATAGTGAAACTGAGATGTTGAAGCTTTAAGAAGTTCTCTCTAAATATGTTACATGCTTACTTTAATTAAAGAGAGAGAATGAACTAAGCTTGGATGTGATCCCCTAGAGAAAGAAAAAGAATTTGAGGTAATCCATAAAGACTAGAAAAGAGTTTCTAATAAAATGTCATGGAAAAAGTCCATGAGTAGTCCTACATGTGTCTAAGTCCACTTTGTGGATAGGTCCACCAAAGGTGTGGATAGTGGAGTGGAATCCACCAGTGCACATGTGGAATGGCCACTCTAGTTTTAGTGGACGCCCTATGCCAAGGGAGAATTTTCAACCAGTTAAAGTTTAGATCATGTAGGCAAAAGAGAAATTTAAAAGGGGTTAAGCCCTAGTTTAAGCTTAGTGAGCATGTAATATAGTGTAAAGTGTCACGGAATTGTAAATGTTAATTGTTTATGCTTATTTTAGATTATTGACTAACCATGGAAATGTGTTTTTTGTATTTAATTACAGCTGGAAATGCTATGAAATTTAAATTTTTATTTTCATATACTTGAGTACATACTGAGAATTTATTTCTCACCCCTATAAACTATAGTATTTCCAGAGCCTTCTGCAGCTGATTGAAGATAAGGACATACATCTCCTTGTTCATTGATACTAGCTGGATGTCTCCTTTAAGGGGAACCAGTTTTTTTTGGCTACTTCGAGTAGTAGTTATTAGTAGTTTAAGAAGAATCAGCTTTGAGTGTAGTATGTATGTGTAGAATATTAACTATGATTTTCTTTTCCTGTATGGCCAAGTGAGGCCAGTAGTTTTTTTTTTTATGTACATATGTATATAGGTTGGTGTGCAGGCGAAAGTGCTAGGTTACAAGTCTTTTGAATGCATAGTAATGTAGAATCATGTATACAGTTTAGAAATCTAACGTATGTATAATAGTGTACAGTTCTTTGTTTATAACATAAATGGATGTTATGAAATGTGGTTACGTGTAGAGAATTTAGAAATTTATTTGATGGAGAAATGTTACTTAGGACCTTAAATCTGACACATTTTCTTTGTATAACAGATAACACGCAATTAGATATTCTTATGTGTTAGAGTGATATTTTATTCCAGCAGTAATGTTTTGCGATTTCTGATTAAATTCTGAATTTTTTGATATATGACAAATATTTTAGAAGGAATTTAATCTAGACACGTGATCACTAAAATAATGTATTAAATTAAATTTATAAAAATTTTATTCACCAAATAAACACATGATCTTACTTATAATAAATTTAAAATAAATTTAACCTAATTAAATTTAATAATCAATTTTTAACATGTAACACAATGCCTATTCTAGGTAGGGTGTTACAATATCCCTATGTGCAGTTCACGGCCTAGAGTTGTTTAAGGATGATTAAAAAAATGAAATAATCTAGGATTGTGGTGATTTAGATGTTTTAGTGTCCCTTGATGCATTCCAATTGAAAAATGTGAAAGAAAAACCTAGAAAGCCATAGATGTAGTGCACGGCCTTGCTAGAAAATTTAGTGCTATAGGTAGTTTTCATATAGAATGTCAAGTTAATCTTACCTTCAATGAGAATGAATGATCTTTTGTTGTAAAGATTAGCTTATGTCTAAGTTAAATTTGGCAAGTGATGAATTTAAGATAGATTATGTGTTTAGAGATTTAATCTCATTAGTGAATGCTAAATGGAAGCATAAGTGTCTTAAATTTGTACTCATGTTAATTACATGCTCACTTTACGCAAAGTGGAAGAAATAATCTAAGCTTGGATAAGATCCTCAAGTAAAAAAAATGAATAAAAGGTAAACCAAAAAGACTAGAAAAGAATTGCTAAGAAGACACCATGGAAGAAATCCATGAGAAGTCCTACATATATCTATGGTCCACTTTATGGATATGGTCCAACAAGAGTGTGGATATGTTGAGTGGAATCCACCAAAAGGGTATGAAATAGCCATTTATATTAGGGGACGCCCTATGTCAAGGGAGAATTCTCAATTATGTAAATGGCCATAGCTATTGATAATGTTTATGATATGAGACCATGTAGGCAAATAATGTAAAAAGAAGGCCAAGCCCTAAGTTAAAGCATTTGTGAGCATGTAACTAATAGAACGTTTGTCATTGGGTTAATTGTTATAAATTATCCATATTCTGATTATTTATTAACCATGAAATTATTTTTTCTGTATTCTATACAACTGGAAATATCATAATTTTTTATTACTGTTTATAATTTATTTGAGTGCCTATAAAGAAATTATATTTCTCACCCTTGTAATATGTGGTGTTTCCAGAGCCTCCAATTGATAACTGAATATGAGAGTTTTTGTACTTCTAGTTATAGATGTGGAGATGGAATACTCCCCAAAGCAAGATGCCTTCATTCTAGTTGTATAGAACGTTAGCTATGGATGGTTTATGTGTGTATGTATATATTTTTGAATGCTGGTAGAAATCTAAACATGGTTTATGTTTCCTTAGAAAATAATAAATGGATATATGGATGTGTACTAGTGCAGGTAAATAACAAAGGAATGCTAATTTCGTAGTTTATGTTTTGGTTTAATGTGTTAAGACATCCAAGTTCAATTGGATTTAAAAATGCACGTGAGTATGTTAATTAGAAATCAATGTTCTTGTTGAAAGTAAATTGCTATTTACTAGTCACGTAATAAATGATTAAAAAAATAATAGAGAATATTTATATAGCATGTGATATTATTTTTATTGAATATTATTTAATAATAGTATATTAGACACATAATTGAAAATTTTATTTGGTGAAAGTAAATAATTAGAAGACACATAATTGCCTAGACATATTCACTAATTAAACCTTATTTAATAAGCACATAATCATTTAGTTTTATTCATTAATTAAATTCCGTTAATTTAAATTCAACATATAATCAATAAAAATATTCATTAAATTTATTCAAATACTTTTATAGTTTAATTAGTTAGTGACACTAAAACTAATAGTTTATTGGGTAAGGTGTTACACCCAATCCAATCATAAAAAAGAAGATAAACACTACAATGGTATTTGCCTCGATGGTTTCAAGCTACAGGCTAAATTTTTCAAACAAACACCGCAATAGTATTTGCCTGAATGCTTTTGAGTTACAGGTTAAATTTCTCAAACAGTTAGTACAATGGTAATTGCTTTGACACCTACAATCCACAAGCAAACACTGCGACAAGATAATTTGAAAAAAGCTAACTTAACAGCAAACACTATTAAGAAAAGAAATATTACAATTAAGTTCAACAATTATCATCAATTGGAAGTCAAGTCAGAACATAAGTTAAAAAATTCAATTGGAGGCAATCCCCCAACATTCTTCTTCACCTTCCTCTTTTTCTGCACGTGGCTCAATAAGTTCTCCATCTCTGAATATCTTGTCCACTCTGGTGGCACTCAAGTCCAAGTTTGGGTAGAGAAACCGAACTTGATCTAAAGCTTTATCAAAACCAATTTCAAACTGGGCGCAAAGTTCATCGACTAAGACTTTCTTCTCTTCCTCCGACTCACTGATAGAGGCTTCATGAAGGTCAACATTGTCCTTCAACTTCTTTTCAAGAACTTCCTTCTCCTCAATCAGCTTTGAGTTATTCTCGGTCAATGCCTTCACCTTAGTCTGAGCAGACTCTAAATCAGCATTCAATTTCTCCAACCCAGACAACCAGGCCTCAAGGTCAGCACACCTTTTTGCCAAAATTTCTTTTTCTTTGGCATTTTTCTTCATTAGGTTCTCACTCTCCCAACAATGAGAAGAGTCCACTATACTTAAATGATTATTCAGCATTCGAAACTCTTTCTTACTTGCCTGACCCTTACTCATAACCCTCAAAGCATTTATCTCTGTTCACTAACACACAACTTCAAACCCAATCTTATGGTACTTCGTATTATCATCAGCCAAGATAACATTCTTATCAATAAATGTACCACAAGGATAGCGCTTGTCCCAGAGAGACAAAATTTTATCTAAGACAGTGTCAAAATCCTTCAAGACGTGGAAAACCATTTATGGGCCATATAAAGGACAAGAGATGACCTGACTTATGGGCTAAGAAGACCATAAAGTATGTGTCGAGTAAGTAGTCGAAGGATCTTTCTCCATATTCCTATCCCCACCATCAGTTAGACCTACTCGTGTCCCTTTAGTCCCACCATCGGTCACTGTCACCCTATGCCCAAGATCCTAACTGATTGACATTAGCATTAACCAACCTCTCACCCTAAGCATCACCCCTTGAGTCCTTTGCTTCTCGACAATTCAAGCCTTCCTCTTCTTTCCTCTCAAGGTAGCGTGGATATCAACTGTGGGAGCCATTGAGTCTGAAAGAAAAATAGCACTAGTCAATTGCAAATACAAACTAAACAAACACAACAAGTACAACAAACACTTATGAAAATATTCTTTCAAGGCCACCTCATTATGCTACAACTTCATAATAACTATATACTCAAAATTATGCAACTACAAAATCTTTTTCACTTCTTTCGGGTTAGTCAGGTCCAAGCTACCATACTCTAGACCAGGAATATTGACTAAGCATGCAGACCAATATGTAGGAAATTTCCTTACTCCATCACCATCTAGGAAAAATGGGTATGTATCCGACCAAGGATGCAGTTGAAAGTACCTCAGCTTAAAACCCTTGTAAGGGGAATCAAAGGCCTTAAGGATATGATGATCCTTAACACTAGCTAGAAAGACCCAGCCTACATTCCCTTCGTTGAACTCGGGAGTATGAAAAAAAAAAAGAACTTCGAGGTGTTTGGGGCAAAACCAAAATACTCCCAAACGAGCTCAAATCACCTCATGAATGCCTAACTGTTGGGATGTAACTAGCTTAGGATGACATCTAGGACGATTAGCACTTGACACTGAAAATCAGAAAGAGGAAGAACCATTTTCATCCTCAAAAAGAAGGTATCATAGAAAGAAACACCACTCGACCTACCTTTTTCAAAAGAAACTTTTAGGCTGCATGGTCAGAAAAGACAATCACCCTAGTATCTAGTAGATATGACCTAAACTTATCAAGTGCAAAAACTGCAGCCAAAAGTTCTTTCTCAGTGGTTGTGTAATTAGACTGGGCAGAATCCAAAGTCTTGGAGGCATAGGCAATGACATAAGGGGCCTTATTGACCCGCTGAGCAAGAACTGCGCCAACAGCATAGTTGGAGGCATCGTACATCAGCTCAAATGGAAGAGACCAATCTAGCGACTGGATCACCAGAGTTGTGGTCAGGCAGTGCTTCAAATGATTAAAGGCTGACTTACACTCAGCATCAAACACAAAATCCGTGTCGTGCTACAGAAGGTTGGATAGGGGCCGGGCAATCTTGCTGAAGTTCTGGATGAAGCGCCGGTAGAATCCTGCATGACCAAGAAAATAGCATACTTCCCATACAGACGCGGGGTAAGGTAAAGCAGAAATAACATCTATCTTAGCAGGATCTGCCTCAATACCCTTTCTAGACACTATGTGTCCTAAAACTATTCTTGACTCAACCATGAAATGACATTTCTCAAAGTTCAACACAAGATTGGTGTCAATGCATTTATTAGCCAAACTACCCAAGCATGCATCAAAATAAGACCCATACACAGTAAAATTATCCATAAATACTTCCATGCAATCCTCTAAAAAATTTAGAAAAGATGCTTACCATGCACCGCTGAAAGGTTTCAGGTGCATTTCAGAGTCCAAAGGGCATCCTTCTGTATGCAAATGTTCCAAAGGGGCATGTGAAGGTAGTCTTCTCTTGATCTTCAGGTGCAATACGGATTTGGAAGTAGCCTGAGTAGCCATCCAAGAAACAATAGTGAGACTTGCCAGCCAACCGCTCTAACATCTGATCAATAAAGGGTAAAGGATAGTGATCCTTGCGGGTGGGCTGGTTGAGCTTTCGGTAGTCTATGCAGACTCTCCAGCTGTTTTGTGCTCTTGTGGGAATTAGCTCATTTTTCTGGTTGGCCACTACAATCACTCCAGACTTTTTGGGAACTACCTGAACTGGGCTGACCCACTGGCTATCAGAGATGGGGTAGATAGTGCCAGCTTGCAGGAGCTTAGTCACTTCCTTCTTCACCACATCTAGAATAAGGGGATTTAGGCGCCTCTGAGGTTGCCTCACTAGCTTAGCACCCTCTTCCAATGAAATTCTATGCATGCACATGGAAGGGCTAATGCCAACAATGTCAGCTAAAGTCCACCCATCGCCTTCTTATTTTCCTTCAATAATCTCAGCAACTGCTCCTCTTGATTAGGTAAATGGTTTCTTGCCACAATGACTGGCAGCTGCTCATTCTCCTCCAGGAAGGCATATTTTTAAGTGATCAGGTAGAGATTTCAGCTCCAACTTAGGCAGCTGCTCAGTAAAGGGAAGAAGCTTAGTGGGTTGCACCAGTTCTGTAGCATGTACATCAGTTGAACCTGTAGTGC
Source organism: Castanospermum australe (assembly GCA_019955255.1). Classification (NCBI taxonomy): domain Eukaryota; kingdom Viridiplantae; phylum Streptophyta; class Magnoliopsida; order Fabales; family Fabaceae; genus Castanospermum; species Castanospermum australe. The sequence goes on from NSJW01000682.1 coordinate 99,228, forward strand.
CTGAAAATAAGTTCAAGAAAACAGAACTTTGCCCGGACTGCACAATGTTCACATCAGAATTAACATCAGCAGGCAAGTCAGAATCACCAATTAAATCAGAATCACCATCACTATCTAGTGCATAACAAAAATTCAAAAAGAATAAAAAATCAGTGCAAACAGGGCGCCATTCATTATCAGTACAACCACAAACAACAACGTCATTAACAGATGCAAAATCTAGATAATCAACACACAATTCAGCATAAACATCATCAACCACATCATCAATCACATCAATGCACAAAACTAAATGCTCTTCCCTAGGATGTTTCATGACATCAAAGATATTAAAATGCACAATACTATCACCAAATTCCATGGAAAGAGTACCAGAATGCACATCTATGTTAGTCCTAGCTGTTTTCAAGAAAGGCCTATCGAGAATAATTGGGGGTCCACTGCTAGGAGACTCACCCTCCATCTCTAAAATGTAAAAATTAGTAGGGAATATTAATTCATTTACTCTAACTAAAACATCCTCAATCAGACCAGCAGGGTGAGCATTACTCTAATTAGCTAACTGGATAACAACACCAGTAGCACGCAAAGGATCGAGACCAAGAGAATTATAAACAGATTCAGGCATAACATTTATGGAAGCACCTAAGTCTAACATGCAATCATCAAATTTACAATTTCCAATTATGCAAGGAATAGTAAATGTCCCTGGATCTTTGCACTTCTTAGGCATGGGCTGGATGAGTGCTGACACATTCTGTCTCAAGCTCACTATCTCATTCCCCTTCAGTCGCCTCTTGTTGGTACATAACTCCTTCAGAAATTTGGCATATTTGGGAATCTGCTTGATCGCATCTAAGAGAGGGATGTTGACTTCAACTTTTCTAAATGTCTCTAGGATCTCCTTCTCTTGTGCTTTCTCTGCCAACTTTTTGGACTGAAGGGCTCTCTGAGGGAAAGGTAGAGGGATAAGGGTTTCAGACTCATCATTGCCTTGTTTCAATGTTTCACTTTTCTTAGCATCAGTCTTCTCCTTTTCTGGGGTTGGTTCAGCTCAACTGCAGCTTTGCTTGGGCTCTTCTCTAGTTGCTTGCTAGACCTTAGGGATATAGCACTGACATTCTCCTTCGAATTGGGAATTGTCTGTGAAGGAAGAGAGTTGTTATATCCCTGGGGTTGGAGCTGGTTTAGTGATGTTGCTAACTGCCCAATCTGAGTTGGCAAATTCTGAATGGAAGATTTAGTTCTCTGCTGGAATTGCAAACTGTTCATTGCAAGTTGTTTCACCAAATCTTCCAATGAAGGACCACTACTGGTCTGCTGGTGGCTGCTGTTGCACTGCCTGTGGAGGTGCAGACTATTGGAAATTCTGTTTGTGCTGTGGAAACTGCCTATGTTGGTATTGTGGAAAATTCTGCTGGTTCTGGTTCTGAATCTGGTTCTGGTTCTGGTTCTATCTTAAGTTTGGATGATCTCTCCAGCCAGGATTATAAGTGTTTGAAAATGGATTATGTTGCTGCTGATACTGTGGCTTTCTAGGAAAGACTCCTGCTGCAGCTACTGATTGGTCTGGAGAGGTGGCCTCTTGTAGAGTTGGGCAAGCATTAGTGGGGTGGAGTGGATCAGACAGATACCACATGGTCTGCTTATCTATGGAGTGGGAGACTGCACTATTTGTGTCACTGCCAATTGCCTTACTAATGAGGTCAATTCGTCTAGTCTATTTTTCAGTCTCTGGTGGTCTGCACTGGACACTACTGCTGGTTTCTGGGCACTGTTATATTGGACTGGGGGTGCTTGGATTGAGAACATCCCACTGCTGGTTACTCTAGTGCCGAATTGTTGGGAATTAGCTACCATGTTTGCTATCAATTCTCTGGCCGCAGCAGGTGTCTTATCAACTAAAGTCCACCACTGGCTGCATCCACCATATTTCTGTCCATGGGTAACAAGCCTTCATAGAACTATACTATCAGCAACTGATCAGATATCTGGTGGTCTTATCCATTCTCTCCCAGTATTCATGCAAATTCTCTCCATTTCCTTGCCTTATGCCACATATCTCCTTTCTGATTACAGTGGCTCTTGAGGCTGGGAAAAACTTCTCCAGAAAAAATCTCTTCATGTCGTTCCAGCTTCCAATGGATGAGGTTTGAAGGTAGTACAACTAGTCCTTAGCTCCTCCATCTAGAGAGAAAGGAAAAGCTCTCAATTTAATCTGCTCCTCATCAATTCCTTGTGGTTTCATTGTGCTGCAAACCACATGCAACTCCTTCAAATGCTTATGTGGATCCTCACCTACAAGACCATGAAACTTGAGAAGAAAATGGATAAGACCAGATTTAAGCTCAAAGTCAGCATCAAGATCAGGATATTGGACGCACAAAGGTTGATAGTTAACGTCAGGTGCAGCCAATTCCTTTAAAGTTTTATTATCCTCGCTCTCAAAATTAATGAAACTACCACTAGAATAAGTAAAATCTACACTATTAGAAGAACTAGGAAAAACTAACAGATGGAACAGAATCAGAATGCTGAATATGCTCAGACTCAGGATCAAGTTCAGTAACAATCCTATGACTTAGCCTAGAAGCCCTTCTAACAACATGCAATGTTCTCTCTATCTCAGGATCAAAAGCAAACAGGTCATGTGCATTGCTACTACTCCTAGTCATACATCATAAGGCATAACAGGCAAAAACACTAACAGCATACAAAATATGTAAACTACACTAAGAAATTAGCCAAAATAAAATCAGAAAACACTATCAAATGAATTTTAAAAAATTAGGGGACCACCACAGTAAAATTCTAAAATATATTTTTGATTTTCTGTAATTTTTTGGGGATTTTTAAAAAAATCATGAAAATAAAAAAAATTGAAAAAGTGGTCTAAACGATGGAATTTGGCAAAAATAGGCCCCTGACAAGAAAACTCATGCCAGATGAAGGAATTTCAAGATTTTGACCCTAGATTAACCTAGAGGGTTAGTTTTGCTCAGGATAGTGGATAAACTTTGGATACCAAGCCTTAGCACCTAACTTGACAGGTTAGTCCAATTATTCGACATTTACGACATTTTCGACACTACTAAGCTACTCTACTCAATCCACTGTTAATATGAAACAATTGAGATCAAAAGAACAATGCAAAAATTTCCCAGCAACGGCGCCAAAATTTGACGTGAACTGTCGAACTCACTCAAATTAACCAGGCTTATAAAGAAATTTGTAATATAGGACAACCTGAATCGTCTCCCAAGGATTTTTGCATAGGACTAAATCACTCAATTGAAAACAGAACAATAAACAGGGTGGGAGGTTTAATACAATTAAAATTAAGGCAAGAGATAAAATGAAATTAACAAATTAAAAAGCAATCAACCAACCCAGAATTAAGGTTTCAAGGACATCCGTCACTGGACAAAGAATTACTGAATTTTGTCGTTGACCCTAAACAAATCAGAATCCCTGCATTTATATAGGAACCCTCTCTACTAGACAATCACCTAGCATTTAATCAAACACTTGGCACGTTCACTCATGCTATCGCACAGTGTTCACTTCAACCTGTTTTGATTTTAAGTCCCTTAGGTTAATCAACCTAAATATTAAATCTAACATTTAATCCCTTCCCTTGGATGATCAAAATATAGAAATCATGGACAAACCTCATCTGCTCAGATTCAACGTACACAAATCGTGTTGCATAATTCGAGTAAAGGGGGAAGAGAAACGAATTCAGTTCATGGAGAGCACGGGTCCTCTGGATTCAAGAGCAGAATCCTCAACTTATGGGTTGATTAAATGGAAAGTTAGCCTAACATGGCTGGGTAAAAATAGAAAATGAAAAAGAAGAACAAGATGATGAACAGAAGAGAGGTGTTTTTGATCCAAAATTTTCCAAATGTCCAGCTCTCTTTTGTGTTTCCCTAATTTGCTGTCTTAACCTAAAACTAAACCAGGTCAGGGGTTCCAAAACCGGCCCAAATTAAAACATAACTAATGGCTTTGGTCCCAAATAATTTGGACTCCTAATTACAAAGTTACGCCTAATTAACTAAACATAGCTCCAGAATTTCGTGACTGAATTTGGCTCCAATTTTGACTACCTTCTTATCCGAATTTGACCTTCAAGCCCAATACCATTTCTAGCTCTTTGAGTTATCTGCAAAACGAAACAAGAATGAGGTTAATCGGATGCCTAGAACAAAAGTTATGATCAAAATAACTGGAACATTGTAAATCTGGAAAATTAGCACGAAAATGAATTAAATCCAATTAAAACCCCCAAAGTCCAATTTAGACCAAAAACCATTAATTACACACTAAACAGCCCTAAAATCATTAATCAAATGCAACAATTAAGTGTGATAAAATTCAATTATCAATCATGCACATCAAAGAGTAACCTAAGCCACTTTTCAAGCTATTTAAACATGGACAGTCATAGAAAAACACTAAATTATCACAAGAAGTTCATAACCATGTAATAACTCACATAGTTCCTCATGAAGCCCAACATGGCCGTGAGCTATCTAAAGAGAAAACCTAACTATTTCAAACCTTTTAAGCCTAGGTAAGCATAGTTAAGCATAGAAATATACAAAATCACCACTAATTTACGTCCATACATTCAATCTTGGCAAGATTCAAGCCAAAGTAAAGAAATCATTCATACAAACCCTAAGGCATCAAAGAGACAATCAAATAAATCACACATCATCAAGCCATAAATCAACATCATCTTAATTGATCTTATCATAAATTATTCATATTCAAGCTTATAACTCAAGAACCCCAAATCTACATGGATTCAAGAGCGTCGAAAGTCAAAGAATCAACCATGAAACTTAGATTTAAAGGTTAAAAGCTCAAGTTCAAACCCCTATCTCTTGAAAATAATCTTTCCTCCTTGATTTTTGGCTTTTTCTTTCTTTTCTTCTTTTTTTTTCCCTTCCTCCTCTTCCCCCTTGCTTGGCCATGTACATCCTTCTCCTTTCTCCTTCTCTTTTTCTTTTCTTTCCTTTCTCTTTCTTTCTCTCTTTGCTGTGACTATGGGATATCCTAGGTATTAGTTGTTATGTTAATTCTTTGTTTATGTTATCTTATCACTTTTGTCTTTACTTGCCATCCAATAAGATCCAAGCAAGTAGCTTGCTTAGTCACCTAGCTATCGTGACTTAGTTCCATTTGAACCAAACTTGAATAGTGTTTACTTCTCTTAGTTTGGTTAGGCCACGGGCTTAGGATAGGTTAGGGATTAGCTTGTTTGTTTATTTTATTTTATGTTATCTTTTGATTTTGTCTTCATGTAGTAGCCAATAAGGCACTAGCAAGTGACCTACTTAGTCAACAAAGCCATAATGATCTAGTTGAAATGGAACCAAATGGGAGGAAGTGAATGGTGTCTAGTTTGGTTTCTTGATCCATGTCATGATTACTTATCTCTAACCAATCAAAAGCTTCCAAGTGTCAAGACCTTATTGGCCAATTCTTGCCTAATAGTATGCTTACACATGTGACTCCTAATAAGTGTCACTTTTCTATTGGTTAGGTTAAGCTAATATGACTTAATCCATATAGAAATCAATTAGAAGTTAATTAAAGGATTAGGTGATCAATTTGACTAACTTAAGTTTACACCATAGGGTTCACATGAGTTTTCTTTTAGAATAGAGTTTCGTCTTTATTCCTTAGCCAATAGAAACCACCCGTATAGTTGCTTCTTAGCCTTTCTAGGATTTTGTCCTTATTCTTCAGCCAATAGAAACCCACCATCTTGCTTATTCTTAGACCATTCTAGTCTTGTCCTTATTTGCCAACCAATGAAAACCAGCCATTTAGTTGTCTTTGGTGTCATGCTACCAAGATACCCTACTTAGGTTTGAACCAAACTAGCTTAATTGAATAGTATTTGGTTAGTTTGTTTACTTTAGTTTGTCATCTTGTTAGTTTGTCCTTATTCACTAACTAATAAGAAACTAACACTTACTCGCTTAGTCATCCATGGTTATGATTACATAATCATTATAGCCTTAACCAATTAGAAGCCTTCAAATGTCACACTTCTACTAGTCACTTTTGGACCAATTAGGAGCCTACACATGTGATTAATTTTATTGGTCATTCTTTTTAATTAGTTTATGCCATCATCACTTAATTTGGGTAGAAACTCATTAGAAATTAATTAGAGGATTAAGTGATTAATTTATCTAATTACTGGTTTCAACATTTTCACTAGACAAAACTGTCCCGACTCACAAGTCTAATATCACAACCCGAACTTGGGGTCCATAACTGGCATATGACAAGGGCTTACCATAGGCTCACTCAAGCCACACAAGCTTCAAAACTATAACTCTAAACATACAATTCAAAATAGCCAACATAGGACCTCAGAAATACTTTATAAGTTCATATTTATAAAATATCAAACAAGTAAATTTTGATCACCAGCAGTTCACTCAAAAACATAGCTTTATTTAAGTATTAACTCAATCCTCACATTTTCAATAATATTTATATAATTGCTAACTTCACAGACCAGCATTTCGTCTTATCTATCATATTCATCTTGTTTATCTTGAAAAATTACAAACTTGTTCTCTCGCATCTCATATACATTATATGAGTTTTAGCATTAAACTCAACCTTTTAAACTTTGAAACAGTCACCTAATCAAGTAGCATATTCATTTTCATATTTAATCAATTTTCTCTAAACATTTCACTAATCTTATTTGCGAGGCTACATTCAGATTTGACTATAACAATTTATAGAAACATTCCTAACATCTCAGCCTATAGCATAATAAACTTTAGAATTTAATGCTAAAAGTTTGTCATGCCAACGGTAGTCAATTTCCAATACTATCTTATGCTCAAACCATCTCCAAACATAACCAATAAACTTTCACTGATAACTAATGTACTCAAACTCATTACAATCATTCTTAGGCCTATCTTAGTCTTCAATACAGAACTATACAATAACATATTTTTTAACTAAAATTGACCTCAAAATTTTAAGGTAGGACATAGTCTAGTTTCTCACACATCAACCATCATTTTACTTATAATCCATCAAACATCTCTTAAATGTTCAACAACATAACTGAACTATAATTTAAATCCTTAACATCTGATATTATTAGCCTAAGAGCCATTAGTAAATGTCCTCCTATTTTTCATTTCAATATCAATATACTTTTCCTTAATTGTCAACAATAGCAGCTTTCATAAAGCTTCCATGTAATAGTATCAATTTAGAATAAATCTCCCTTCAAATCATTGCTAAAAGTCTATTTTACTTCTATAAACCCCATCTTGTTATAGATTACTACATTTACTTGAATTTTAGTACTAACATGTTAGTTCCAACTCTTATAACAATATTTTTCACAAGCTAGGTATTCATCAACCTTAAGTCAACTTTGCACTTTCATACTCTTGTTGTAATTCAAATTCATACGTCAATAAGTTCCTTAACAATATATATCTTTACCATACACTAATATCTTTTATATCTCCAAAATTCTTAGCATCAAAAACCTTATTTCAATTAGATTAACTCACATAAACAACAGTCGACGCCATATTTAGGACAACATTCCATGTTCGTACAGCCTAATACAAGCCAATAAATCTCTCAAATAAAGGTATGTATTCTACTAATCCATCCCTTACAATACAACCCCATTTATTTATCAATAAACAAGATTGAACTACCTTAACTATCAATCACCTTTCCTACTAACCCATTAGTAATATCATCAAAAAAGATAGGATCTAACCATAAACAATACCCATACCATCAAAATGGAATGAACAAGATGAACTGATAATCAATGAAGGAAAGAACGTCCTAATATGCCTTTCATAGTACCTCGATCATGAAAATGGCCGGCTTCATAATCACAATCATGACTCTACTAATGGACACTTACTCCATTATCTATAAGGACAACCTAAAGCTCTGATACCAACTTTGTCATGACCCAAACTTAGGTTCCATGACTGGAGTATGACAAGGGATTACCGTAAGCTCACCCAAGTCACACAAGCCTCAAAACTATAACTCTGAATAAACAATTCAAAATAGCCACCATAGGGCCTCAGAAATATTTTATAAGTTTATATTTATAAAATATCAAACAAGTGAATTCTGATCACCAACAATTTAGTGAAAAACAAATATTGTAAATTCAATCTCTAATTGACATGGATCCTTCTTGTAGAAATAATGGAACACATCTAAGAGTTAGCCCACTAGGCTTCCAAATACAAAATCATAAACAAAACTTACCTATACGAACAATGTGATGAGCTTACCAAATAATTGAAAACTCCCTTAATCAAATCAAGGGAGTTAAAACTAGAACCAATCTCATTACCTATATCTGAAAAACATATAACAATGATGGGTGAGTTTACAACTCAGTGAGCAGTTAATACCTACTAAACTAGAAATGAGACAAGTGGGGGAACGAGTTTTTCGTGTGTAATAACAAAATAATTACTAAAATAATATATCACAAATAAAACTAAATAAAAATACTTGGGAAAAAATATAATAAGCATACCTAGTTCTTCCTAAAATATAAGAATTCTAAATCAGTCATTATAAAGTTCATTAAAAAAAATATATATACATTGCAAAGCACTAAAGTCAAGAAACAATTTCTAATAACAAATCTCAAACTTTGAGAAAATTAATTAAAACAAAATCCAAACGGATTAATTCACAAAGCAAAAGCAAAACAAATTGAGCACACAGCCTGCTGGGGTAAGTTAACTAATCTGACAATCCTAAGGCTTGAACTGAACAAACCGAGCACACAGCTTGTAACACCCTACCTTATGGGTAAGGTATAACAACCAAGCTTGATTTACTTCTGAGGATTATTATAGAATTTTAAAACTAAGCTTGACAATTATATCATTATTCATTCTTTTTCCATATAGTCCTTACCTTAGGTAACCCCAACCTTGTCAATTCACACACTTGGTTTCTTTCTAGGTAAAAAAATCCTAAGTTCTTGGCCAATGCATCGCCTGAGCACTGGGGTTTCACTGTCTGAGCACTCACGACCCTGAAACTACAACATCTTTTGGTAAACGCTAGCCACTGGGTGCTTAGGCTCCCAATTTCAGCCATCTCACCTCCTAGGAGCCCAGTTGGCCGAGAAGGCCAACTTATCTTTTGTTTAGAATTCAATCTAGGCTTTTTGTTTATCATTTTAAGATTCTTTTTCCAGTAGTTGTGCCATGTTATTTTCTTCACTTTAGTAATGGCCAGTTACCTCTTATATTATCTTATTTTTATGATTCTAAAATCAGTAAACAAGTAATACATCCACAATGCACACAAGTTTATTTATTTACAACATAAAGGTTAGGGTTACCTTACAAGTCACCTAACTTGTTATTTTGCATTCAAAAAGGAAGGGATGCTAGGTTAAGATATTTTACATAATCCCTTTAAAAGGTTACTTCTACAAGGTTCATTGAGTTACATCATTATAACTATAACCCTAACCCTCTCCGGGACCCTGGCTGTCTTTCTGAACAATCCTGATGCTATGAATTGTTTTGACCACACCAGCTAAAGGGATATCAACCTAGAAATACTGAATCTCAATAATGATTTGAAGGAACAACATCTTGGCTAAAATCTAAAAATATTAGCAAATAGGAGTGAGATGGAAATCTCAGAAGAGAGAGATAACAATTAATTTTAAACTATAATGTTTTTAGTTGTATATATAGAAAATAACTTATCTTTAAGGCAAACTCTCATTTAACATGATTTCATAGTCTTGTTATGCCTTGTTATCAATCATTTTTTTATAAACCTCATAACATGATTCTCAACTTAGGAATAAAGCTCTTTCCACTTGCAAGAGCATCTCCTTGCCATTGCTACTGAAGTGACCTTACCACAAAGTGGCCTTAATCATGTGGGATCACCTCCTCGAGGATCATTTCCAAACTTTGGTGAGATCACCCCCTATAAGGATCATATCTCAAAACATATTGATAATAGGCATAATCTTGTTAAAAATTCATAGTTTATGGTTCATAATTTCATATTTCCAAACAAAGTATCATAAGATAGAAATAGGATAATTAAAAGAAATGAACCATCGACTAAAAGTAAAGCATTTCATCAAATATAAAGGGAACATATTAAACAAGAGTGGGTAAGAGAAGTGTTATTACTCCCTACATGATTTTTGAGTGAAGTGGTTTTGGTCTCTTGATGGGTCATGGCCTAAGTAAAGGAGTTTCTAATTTTAGGTGTGCGTGTGCATGGAGTACATGGAGTGAGGTATTTATAGGGTGATAGTGGGTGAGTAAGTGGGAGTGAGGGGGTTGCTGTGCAAGAGTATTAAATGAGAGTGTGATGTCATGGTTAAGGGAGTTTTTTCCCTTGGTTGTCAGGGCAACTCTTGACTAGGTTGATGAGTAGCCGTGCATGCATGCTAGCTTTCCAAGCTAGGTTAGAGGCATTTGCTCAATTGAAAACTTGGCTAAAATTTGGCCACATAGCCTTAACTATTGTCATGTGTTTTAATTGAATTGTCTTATCTCTTGTTCTTGCTAGTCTTGGCCGTGCATACCTTTTGAGGAATTCTATCTTTTTGGACTCAAGTCATGACGATCATCTTTTCTATCCATGCAAGTTATTCCTTTTGTCCCTTTGAATATCTAGTTTAAGTTACTCTTGTGTGGTTGTGTGAGTGAGTGTTATGTTTCCTACATTCTTCTTTTAGGTCAAAACATGTGTTCTTTTGTAAGATAGGCTAGGGAGATGCCACTTGGCACCTTATATTGTTAAATGATGATTATTTAGTTAACATGAGTAACTTAGTTACTTAGTTTAGTTTCTTCCCATGACACATAGTTCTAACTAATTTAAGATACTTGAAAGATTTTTATTATGTCATCTAGTTGATTGGGTAGCTTGGCCGTGCAACTATATTTACCTTGAGGTGTCTATCTGTTACTTTCCAAGTGATTGTGATTGCTTAGCTTTTCATCTTTTCATGTGAATTTGCCAAGTGTCTTGATTTAATAGCTAAGGCTATCCATTTGCATGGCCGTGGAATGTATGTAGATTTTTTTTGGCTTTTTCACTAAAGAGAATTTCTTGAAAGTTACTTATCTTCTTGTACTTGGCTGTGCAACTCATTGTTGCTTGTGAGAATATAAGTTTCTATTAATGAATTATAGAGTTTTGATGTTTTAAGTTACTTTCCTTCTTGTTGCATGTGTATGAGGGTCTTGTTTGACTAATCAAGTTCTATCACATGACTATTACTTAACTTGGTTACTATCATGCCACTTGGCATGTCAATTATTACTTAGTTAAGTTGTTAACTTAGTTACTTTTCTTTAAGACACAAGGTGCTAACTAGTTTTTCTTTTAACTTAACTATTTGCTTATGTCATTTGTTTCTCTAGAGGTTTGGCTGTGTGGTATTTAGTTTTTTGGCCAACTTGATGTCTTTTTCATATATATTAAGTTTTCTATTCTACTTTTGACTTGGGTGATCCTAAATTAATTAAACTCATCATGTGTTCTTCACTAGGCTAGGTACAATTAATGACTTGCTTTACTCCCTAGCTAATAAAAAGTCTCCATGTGGGCTTATCTTTCTACGTAGTTATATAAAAATAACTATTTTGTCATAATTTGGTTACTTTTCAACTAAATTTCCTTAGTTGACTTAGGGTTGACCTAGTTGACTTAGTCTTCTTCTAACGTTTCTTTTGATTTCTAACTAGATTATTTTCTTTCTAGTTGAGGTAGTCATTATTATTTCCTAAAAATCTACATGTCCCTTTTTCCTTGTAGGCTTCGTGAGTTTCTTCCTCTTGTTCATTAATTGTCTAATTTAGTGATTAAGTAGTCAACTTTGTTTGAGAAACTTCCTTTGGTGACTTTCCTAGAAGTTGCTCATGTCTTCTCCTCTCTCTCTCTCTCTCTCTCTCTCTCTCTTCTTCTCACATGGAGCTCCCTAAGTATATACTTTACTTGTCTTACTTGGCTTCCTTCCTTCTGGTTTCTTTTTCACGTGACCATCCACTTAGGAAGACAAGTTGCTAAGCTAGCTTCTTATATTTTAACTTACGGGTTGTGGAGTTATTTGGGCTAAGATTGACTATAATCTTGAAGTTGTAGGCCCTTGGTCATGTAACTAATTTTAATTTGGGTTGAGGCCTAATTCCAAGACCTAATCAACAATTAATTTATTTAATTAACTAATAACCCTACTTAATTTAGTCTTGATTTTCCATCACCCTATTTAACTTATATAGCTTGGACATTTTTCTAAAAATTCTAATGAGCTTTTCTAACACAAATAACATAAAATAATATATTCATAATCAAAATATAACTTATGCTTCATGTTCTAAGGAATGTTACACAGCTCGCGGGTAAACTAACCAATCTGACAAGCCCAAGGCCTAATGAGCATCACGCTTTAAATCCATAACCAACCAATGTATATTAACTTAATACAGAGTTAGCATCTCTTCTACAGAGTCTAATCCTAGTTGCACCAAGGCTAACGTTTACTGCTATTAGATACAATGTTCTGACATGGTTTTCTTCCAAAAAAAAAAAAACAATTTATAAAAATATCATATCTCATAAGAAAATAAAATTTTCAAGTGAAAATAAAAATTTAGTTTATTAAAGTCAATCTTATTTCAAACAAAACATTTCCTGACATTAGAAAACTCACCCAAAAATATTTTTCAGATATACTTTTCATAAGCAACCAATGCCGATAATAATTATTAATATAACATCAATTCATATTCTGAAATAATTTTCATTAATTGTCTATAACAATGACCATCGTTGGTCCAAAATTGATATATGAAATAATTCTTGTAATTGTTTCAAAACTATTATCAATATATTTTCTATCAACAAAAATTATCAAGTCACCCATTAACCATGCTCAGAAGCCAAATGTGAATTTTTCAAAATTTTGCTTATCCCAAGAGTCCCTAAGGCTTTGACATATTCAAAATAAAAATTTTAAAATTCGTTCAAAATTTAAAAATCACAAATAGACATGTAACAGATAATAACCACTTATATTATTTTGCGATTTCCAATTGAATCCTCCTCAAAGCCCATAAGCACAGAAGCACAGGTCAGGGAAACCTACTCCTCAAAACCCATAAATGCAGGTCAAGGAGACTTACTCATCAAAACCCATAATCGTAAGTCACGAAGACTTACTCCTCAAAAAGCATTGCAAGTCAGGGAAACTTAGTTCTCAATACCCATAATGCAATTATTAGTAAAAAAAAATAACATCACCTTCATTCAAAACAAAGAAAAGCACGGTAGCATCAGAAGATAGATTATTATTTTGTGAGGACAAGCATAAGTTAAGCGGAGAGATAGGGTCACTAAATGAACTCACTATTTTTACTTTTCTTTCTCAACCATATATTATAGTTAATTTTTATTTATGCATAATTGAAACCTTAAACCACAATGATAACTCAAAGTATAATAGCATAAACAAATTCAAGATTAGATTTAACACTTCATTAGACCAATATTGTTCTAGGTAAATAACTCAAACTCACTGGACAAGTTCCTAGAAAAACACAAACTAAGAATTTCGATTAGAGAAAAACAACAATCTAATAATAGAAACAACTAGAAGCCTAACTAAAAAATTAAAAAGAATGGCAGGCCCATGTTGCACAGTGAGACAGTAACCAAGCCAACCAATGTTATTTTTAAGATAAGAATTCATAGGTAATAGTACCACTTCACGAAGCATCAAATAAACCAAATTAATGATACTGTTATTTAAAACTTTAATATAACAAGAATTTAAATATAGAGAAAGAAAGATGGACTTCATGTGGAGCACTAAGTAGACCTCAATACCATGAACAAAAATGGAATATTCAGTACTAATGGTATGGGTTGGTCAAATAACATAAAGTTATCTACATTATGCACCTCTTGCAGGGAGTAATGAACATGGCAATCAAGAGAACCACTTTTAGTGGATCATATGGAACAACATAATTGAGGTACGAACCAGAAAAAAAGCTATATACCAATCAACTAAATCGAAAAGATTATATACTTACAAAAAAGAACCAAATGCCAAAACCGGTCTGCTACTGGCAATGGTGAATTCATTTAGCCTAAGCCATTCTCCGGCCAAACTTGGACTAATTTGTTTGGTTCTTGCTTCTCTTCTGTATAGCTATCCGTCTCGGTCTTCCTCTCCCTCAATCTCAGCACCAGGCCCCCTCTTCTCTCTATTTCTCCCTTTTATCACTTTCTATGTATGCATGGAGTAGTTCATGATGACTAAATGATTATGAACCCAAACTAGCAAGTTCTTTAGTCAACAACCTAATGAATAAACAATGAAAAGAATCATGCCAACAGATCATAGAGCATGGTAGAATACGTACCAGAGAAGAATTTGTGCATTAGGTCTCTTGTTAAGGCTTGCTAGCTAGCTACTGTGTATTGTGTTCTTCTCTTAATAGATGTCACTTCCTCTCTCCGATCCCAATAATCCTCTCTCTTTTCTTTTGATTACAGACATTCTTCTTGCAAGTCACTCCTTTCGGCTACCAACTCTCCTCTTTTCTTTGTGTGAGTGTGTCTATTTATAACCTAAAGAAACCCTAACAATCAAATTTCTAATCAAAGATTCCCTAATTTATTAAAATTAATTTCCTTCAATCAAATTGAATTAACAATAATTACTCATAATTAATCATATCAATCAACATTAATTCCCCACAAACCAAATTTAAATTTGAATTCAAAATTTATTTAGATTATTTAAAAAAATTTCTTTTTTTTCAATTTTAAGAAATTTGAGCTTAAGTTTTATTGGAATGGACTTGCTAGGGCACTCAAAAAAATAAAGTTGGATCAGTTGAGTCATCAAAGGGATTGAACCATAAGCTTAAGTCAACATTTTTTAATTTTTAATTTTTCAATTTTTTTATCTTCTTTTATTTTTCTAATAAATTTATTGGTCCAAACTGTGATGATAAGCAAAAAATAATAGACAAGTTTTTTAAAACAAAGAGAAAGGAGTTGTTATTAAGTCCTACATCAGAGAAAAAAAAAAGATTTTATATTATTTTAGTTTTAAGTCATACATCTGAAAAGTAGTTACCTCCATCCCCCCTAGGAATGGTTATATATAGACCCTAAGGTAGAAAAGTTTAATTGTCATTCCCCTCAAGACTCTTTATAAAAAGAGTAAGAGGTTCTAGTAAATTATGGAAGCAAGATCTGACGTCGATTCAAATTTTGGATTATCCTGGCTTAAACTAATTTGATATTTTAATTAGAGATATTTTTTTATGTTGTTATTTAGGATTTAAGGATTTAATTGGGAATATCAATTTTTTATGATTAATATTAGTATTTTTCTATGATCATATAACGGTATAGGAAACCTCCAGTTTACGGAGGCGAATCGTTGGAGGAGGATCCAATTGGAAATCGCTAAATACTGTGAGTGGTTATTATCTGCTACATGTCTATTTGTGATTTTTAAATTTTGAATGAATTTTAGAATTTTTATTTTGAATAAGTTAGAGCCTTAGGTACTCTTGGGATAAGCAAAGTTTTAGAAAACTCACATTTACCTTCTAAGTATGGTTATAATGAAATGATTGTTGAATTGATAAATTTTTGTTGATAGAAAATATATTGATAATGGTTTTGAAATAATTATGACAATTGTTTCATATATCAGTTTCGGACCAATGATGGTCATTGTTATAGACAATGGCTTTTGAACCATTAATGAAAATTGTTTCAAAATATGGATTGATGTTATATTGATAATTATTATTGACATTGGTTACTTATAAAAAGCATATCTGAAAAATGTTTGAGTGAGTTTTCCAATATCAGGAAATGTTCTGTTTCAATTAAGATTGATTTAAATAAATTAGAATTTTCATTTTCACTTGAAAAATTCATTTTCTTACGAAATATAATATTTTTGTAAAATTATTTTCTTGGGAGAAAACCATGTCAGAACACTGTATCTAATAGCAGTAAATGTCAGCCTTAGTGCACCTAGGATTAGACTCCGTAGAGGAAATGTTAACTCTGTATTAAGTTAGTACACATGGATTAGTTATGGATTTGGAACATGATGCTCATTCGTTCAAGCCTTAGGCTTGTCAGATTGGCTAGTTTACCCGCAGCTGTGTGCTCGGTTTGTTCAGTTCAAGCCTTAAGCTTGTTAAATTAGTTAGCTTACCCGCAAGCTGTGTGCTCAGTCTGTTTTGGTTCTGCTTGGTGAATTATTCCTTATGGATTTTATTAATTTTCTCAATGTGTAAGATTTGTTATTGGAAATTGTTTATTGACTTTAGTGCTTTGCAATGTATATTTTTTTTATGAAATTTACAATGACTGATTTAGAACTCTTATGTTTTAGAAAGAATTGTGTATGCTTGATATATTTTTTTTCCAAGTATTTTTTATTTATTTAGTTTTATTTGTAATATATTATTTTAGAAATTACTTTGTTATTACTCATGAAAGCTCATGTCCCCACTTGTCTCGTTTCTAGTGAGGTAGGTATCAACTGTTCACTGAGTTATAAACTCACCCAAATTGTTATATGTTTTTCAGATAAGGGAAACAAGATTGTTTCTGATTCTACTACTTCGGTTTGATCGAGGGAGTTTTCAATTCTTATTGGTAAGACCTACATACTGTTCGTGTGGGCAACTTTGAATAGTTTTTTTATTTATTTTGAGTTTGAAAGCCTTGTTGACTAATTCTCATAGATATGCTCTATTATTTTTGCAAGTAAAATCCTTGTCAGTCTATTATATGTAGTTATTGATTGGACCACATTATAGTATTTTTATCTTAAATTGTTGGTGATTGAGATTCACCTATCGGATACTATAAGTCTAAATTTATTTTGAAATAAAGTATTTTCTGAGGCCCTATGGTGGCTATTTTGAATTGTATGTTTAGAGTTATAGTTTTGAGGCTTGTATGGCTTGGGTGAGCCTATAGTAAGTCCTTGTCATATGCTGGTCATGGACCATGGACCCCAAGTTTGGGTCGTGACAAAGTTAGTATCAGAGTTTAGGATATCTTTGTAGATAATGGAGCAAGTGTCCTTTAGAAGAGTCACAATTGTAATTATGAAGTCGGCCTTTTTCACGATCGAGGCACTACGAAAGGCCTATTAGGATGTTCTTTCCTTCATTGATTATCAATTCATCTTGTTCATTTCATTTTGATGGAATGGGTATTGTTTATGGTTAGATCCTGTCTTTCTTGATGATACTACTAATGGGGTTAGTAGGAAAGGTGATTAATAGTTAAGGTGGTTCAATCCTATTTATTGATCAAAAAATAAGGTTGTATTGTAAGGGATAGATGCCTCTATTTAGGGGATTTATTGGTTACTATTAGGACATATGAACACAGGATGTTGTTTAAGATACGATTTTGACTGTTATTTATGTCAGTTAGTTTGATTGAAATAAGGTTTTTGATATTAGAAATTGGAGATATAGAAGATATAAATGTATAGATAAAGATATATATTGTTACAGAACTTACTGACCTATGAATTTGGAACACAACAAGAGTATGAAAGAACAAAGTCAACTTAAGGTTGATGAAGACTTGGCTTGAGAAAAGTATTGTTATAAGAAGTACATATTAGTACTAAAATTCAAGTAAATGTAGTAATGGATAACTAGATAGGGTTTCTAAAAGTCAGATTGACTTTTAGCAATGATTTGGAGGCTCAAGTTGAGTGTAACCATGATAAGTTTCACTTCCTCCCATCCTTGCAGTCTTGCCTATTTCTAGATTCAGCCTGATTTGCTCCTCCTCTAATTGATTCAAGAAAGAACCAATAGAAATTTACTTTTCTAGAGATTTTGGAGGCTCAACTTGAATGCCTTCAAGCACAACAGCGTGAGTACTACTCTCTAGTTGATCTTTCTGAGTAGCTCCAGGGGCAGTTACATCAAAGATTAGAGACTTTAAGTAAGGAGTTCCAGGTCTTGGGCTCAACAGTGGTGATTCCACACCTTGCTGCTCTGGCTGTCCTTGTGCAGCATCAAAAGCTTCTTTCTCAATTGCCTTCTCAGTCTTAGGTTGAGAACGTTCAGATGCTTCATTTGACTCATCTTTCTCAACTTCAACTTCTTCTTCTTCTTTTTTTCTCTTCCTTCTCCTTTTCTTTCTTCTTGTTTTTCTTCTTCTTCTTATAGAATGAGAGAGATCAAAGATTCTTCATGAAGTAAGTTTCCTTCTTGAGAGAGTTAGGCTATGATGCTAGCAATAGTTATATCAGGATCCACATACATGTAGGGTTGAGAAAGGTCAACAGCAGGCTTCTCAACTCTGGCTCCAGAGTGTTCAGCATCAGATCCTACAGGAATGTCTTCTTCATGCACTGGTGTCTCTTGTTCAGCTTTAAGAATGCCTTGAGAGGGTTATTCCATCTCCTGAGAAGGTTGATCAAGGACCTCAAAAGGTTGTTCAGCAACTTAAGAAGGTTGCTCTGATGTAGGAGCAGGTTGATCAGAGACTTAAGATGGTTCACCAATACCTTTCACAAGTGACTTTCTTTTCTACTTTTTCTTCTTTTTCTCTTCTTTGCTTTCTCCTTCCTTGCTTTTCTTCTTCTTTTTAGCTTTCTCTTCTTTGTTTTCTTCTTTTTCCTTCTTCTCTTCCTCTTGAGGCTTTGGAGCCTTGTCATGCTTCTTCTTAGTTCTGCCTTCAAGACCTTTCTTAGCTGGTTCATGTTTTTCTAGGTGCATCAGTTTCAAGTTTTTCTTTGAGAAGATAAGATTCTTTCTCAGATTCTTCTTCACTTAGGTCCAAATTGAAGTGCTTGAAAATCTTGGTCAAAAGCATCCCAAAGGGCAGGCTTGCTAACTTCTTAGGATTCCTTACATTAGTAATCATGTACTTCAGCACCAAGTAATGAAGATTCAGCTTCTTCATCTCCTTAAGATGATACATAATCACTATGTCAGGCACTAAAATCTTGTCAGTGCTTCTAGCCCTTGGTAGAATAATATGGCAGGATAAAGAGTGAAAGAATTTGGCCACAGAATTCAGTTTGCCAGCAGTGTAAGGGGGCTATTCATCTTTGAGCAAGGTATCATGGACATCTTCCTCCTAGATGCCATATCTAATCCACCACGCATCACTATCATAGATGCAGCTTCATTTATCCTTCACACTATGAGCCAGCATTTTAGCTTCCATGATATGGGAATGCCATTCAGCTTACATGAGAGAGAAGGGGGCTCATCTTTGATCTTCACAGTAGCATATAAGCTTCTCACCAGTCTTGGGTACCCATGGTCAGTGATCTTGAGAAATTTCCTCCACCCAAGCTTTGAAACTTCTTTTCTAACATCCATTCCCTCTTCAGCTATATTAGTGAGGGGTATACTCCTTCTAGGGACTATTTTCTTTCCTTTGAACTAATCTTCATATTTTTCTTCAACCTCTTTGGTTTGGAAGAAAGAAACTCCTTCAGTTTCAGTACGGGCGGCTTCTTCTTCCTCAGAAATGATAATGGGCTCTTCAACTCTGGCCCTTTTTCTTGGAATAGTAGAGTTAGAAGCTCTACACATGATGCGAGTTGATCACCTCCTCTTCAAGGGTTCAGCTTGCTCTATTGGTTGCGCAGGAGCAGGTTTAGATGGAGTAGATTTAGCTTAAGGAATATCCTCAACTTTCAATTCAGCCATACCAGAAACCATAACACGTTCTGTCTCGGATAAGGTTCTCGTTTAGTTGACTTCTTTTTCTGGGCTAATTTCTTGATTCTCATGATTGAATGAGTTCAAAATAAAGGTTTGAGAAGTATAAGAGTGAGGGAGCAAGGTAGGAATAAGAGGGAATAGGGGATAGCGAGAGAAGGTTTCAGTTCTTGAGGGATAAGGTAAAATCTACAGTGGTTGGCTGAAAAAATGATTTATAGGAGCTGAAATGTTACCGTTTAACTCAAGATTTTACTGTTAGGGTGCCAGTTACAGGATTTTACTTTTAGGCAACTTTTTCACCAACTTTCTCATCTCTTGGGAAGTAACTTTCTTAAGAACCCTTTCTTCTCTAATATTCTCAAATAACTTTCTTATCTCTAAATAATTTTCCCAAGTCATATAAAGTATACAGATTTTCATGAAATCACAACACATAATATCTTTAATTATTTGAGAATGGTCATGTTTAAGTTATCTCTTATAAAATAGAATCTTTCTTTATTAAAGGGTTTTGTAAAAATATCTGCCAATTGATGGTCAGTATCAACAAATTTAAGTTCAAAGTCCCATTTTTGAACATGATCTCTAATAAAATAATGTTTGTTATCAATGTGTTTTGATCTTGAATGATGTATAGGATTCTTAAAGAGGTTTATTCCACTTGTATTATCACAAAATATGGGAATGTGGTTGTACCTCAGTGAGTAATCCTCAAGTTGATGTTTGATTGGTAAGAGTTGTGAATAGCAGCTGGTAGCAAATACATATTCAGCTTCAGTAGTTGAAAGAGCAATGGAATTTTGCTTCTTGCATGACCAAGTCACCAAGGCTTTGCCTAAAAAGTGACATCCACCACTTGTACTCTTTCTTTCTACTCTATCTCCAACAAAATTAGCATCACAATGTCCTACTAGATCAAAGCTTGAACATTTCTTATACCACAAACCAAAGTTAGAAGTTCGAAGTAAATTTCTAAATATTCTCTTCACAGCCTTCAGATGAGATTTTTTAGGATTTACTTAAAAATGTGCACATAAACATACACTAAAAACAATATCAGGTCTACTAAAAGTCAAGTAGAGAAGTGATCCAATCATGCCACAATAAAGTTTCTCACTAACTAATTTACCTTTCTCATCTTTGTCAATGGCTATTGATGGATTCATTGGTGTTCCTATTAGCTTTGCATTTTCCATATTAAAATTTCTCAACAAGTCTTTAGTATATTTTTCTTGATAAATGAAAATTCTAGAATTGTATTGTTTGATTTGTAGGCCAAGGAGAAACTTCAATTCTCCCATCATGCTCATTTCAAACTCATTTTTCAACAAATCAGAAAATTCTCTGTATAATTTTTTATTAGTAGATCTAAATACTATATCATCAACATGTATTTGAACTATTAAAAGATCATTCTCAAGGATTTTTCTAAATATATTAGTGTCCACCTTTCCCCTTGTAAATCCATTTTCCATGTGAAAGTTACTCAACCTATTATACCAAGCTCTTAGGGCTTGCTTAAGACCATAAAGGGCCTTAGTCAGCTTAAAAACATGGTTGGGAAACTTTTCATTTTCAAAACCAGGTGGTTGATGTACATATACTTCCTCTTTTATAAAACCATTTAAGAATGCACTTTTAACATCCATTTGCAACAATTTGAATCCTTTAAATGAAGCAAATGCAAGTAGAATTCTAATAGCTTCTAGTCTATCTATAGAGGCAAAAGTTTGGTCGAAATCAATACCTTCTGGTTAGTTTATACCCTTGAGCCACTAATCTTGCTTTGTTTCTCACCACATTGCCATTTTCATCCAGCTTGTTTCTAAACGCCTATCTAGTCCCAATCAATGAATGATCCATAGATGCAAGGACTAGGGTCCACACTTTGTTTCTTTCAAACTAATTCAATTCTTCTTGCATAGCCATAATCCAAGCTTCTTCTTTGAGACCTTTATCAATACTTGTAGTCTTAACATGAGAAAGTAGTGCAAGATTGTTGTTGTTGTTTCTGAAAAAAGATATGTTTCTCACTCCTGTAGAGGTCTCACCAATGATCAACTCCTTGGGATGAGAAGGATACTGCTTCCATTCCTTTGGAAGTAGAGAAAGTTATTGAGAAGGGTCATGAGAAGGTTGATGACTCTTCTCAGCAGCTTTCTCATGTTGCTCTTTAGACTGGTCTTTCTCATCTCTAATATCTTGGGCTTTCTTATTGATGTTCAGTTGTTTCAATTCATCTTCTAGGTCTGCAATTCTTCTATTCTCATCCAAAGGATTACTTTCATTGAAAACAACATGCATACTCTCTTCCACAACTAGTGTTCTAGTATTGTAAACTCTATAAGCTTTTAGAAGATATTGAGTATCCAAGAAAAATTCCTTTATTAGATTTGGAATCAAACTTTCCCAATTGATCTTTGTTGTTTAAAATGGAACATTCACATCCAAAAAAATTGAAAGTATGAAATGTTGGGTTTTCTTCCCTTCCACAATTCATATAGGGTTTTCTTTAATATTAGCCTTATGGAAACTTTGTTCATGATATAACAAGAAGTACTCACAGCCTCTACCTAAAAGTATTTTGGTAACTCAGAATCACAAAGAAGAGTCCTGGCCATTTCTTGTAGTGTAAAATTCTTCCTTTCCACAACCCCATTTTGTTGAGGAGTTCTTGGACAAGAGAAATTGTGCACTATCTCATTTTCATAACAAAAGGTTTTAAATGAAATATTTTCAAACTCTCCTCCATGATCACTTCGAATGGTTGTAATACAAAATCCTTTTTTCATTTTGAACTCTTTTACAAAAGGTTCTAAAGGCCTCAAAAGAATCATTCTTGTGGGATAAGAAAAGTACCCATGTAAATCTAGAGAAATCATCAACTATCACAAAACCATATCTCTTTCCACTCAAACTAGCAATCTTAGTAGGGCCAAATAAGTCAATATACAGAAGCTCTAATGGTCTGTGAGTTGTGACAACATTCTTGGGTTAATAGCTTGATTTTGTTTGCTTGCCCCTTTAGCATGCTTCACACACCATATATTTCTCAAATCTAATTTTTAGCAAGCCTCTAACAAGATCATGTTTCAACAGTTTTGAAATAGTTTTCATGTTGACATGACCAACTCTTTTATGCCATAACCATGTTTCATTTTTCAAAGAGACAAAGCATTCAACATTTTAACTTGAGAGGTCCTCTAGGTCTGCACAGTACACATTTTTGTCTCTCTTGTCTGAAAAGAGGATTTTGCGATTGTTTGATTTTCTCACAATGCATTTTGTAGGTTCAAACATTACTTCATAGCCATTGTCACAGAACTGACTCATGCTAAGAAGGTTATATTTTAACCTTTTCACATAATACATATCATTGACAATGGTAGAGTTTGTCTTGCTAACTTTGCCTATGAAAATAATCCTTGCCTTGCTATTGTCACTAAATGTGACTTCACCACCATCTCTTGCTTCAAGTGATAAGAACTTGCTTCTGTCTCCTATCATGTGCCTTAAACACCCACTGTCTAGATACTATCTTTGCTTCCTTTTCTTTGACATCATGCACATCTACATGAGAAGCAACTTCAAACTTAGGTACCCAAACTTTCTTAGGTCCTCTTGGGTTAATGGCATAAATCTTAGGTGGTTGTTTTTGTAAACACATGATGATGCCTTATGGCTAGTTTTATTGCAACAAAAACAAGTTACACCAGATTTCTTAGCATGCACAAAGAAATGTTTATACCATTTCTGTTTGACAGCTTTCTTATATCCTAGACTAGCTTTGTTAAAAGCACATCTTTGACTGCCAATAAGTTTCTCAAGATTTTTAGTGCCATTAACAAACTTGGCTAGGTCTTTAGTTAGCTCTTCAACTTTTTGCTTCAACTCTTTTGTTTCATTAGATACTTGAGAAGGTTGTTGAGGGGAGGCTTGAGAAGAGTTAACTGCTTTCATCTTAGAAGAGGCAGTCAAATCAGCATTCAACTTCAATAAATTTTCATATTTCATGATTCAAAGCATCTTTCTCAGCCTTTAAAATTTCATTTTCTTTCAAAGTTTAGGAAAATTTTTTCTTTAAAGCTGTATATGTTTCAATAATAGTGTTTGAATCAGACAATAGTTCATCAAATGCACTTTCAAGTTCATTATAAGAAGGTTGAGAAGGTTCAAAATCTGATACCTTATCATCTAAGAAGTCTCCATCAAGATCCTCCCATGTAGCCATCATTTCTTTCTTTTTGAAGAATTTCTTTTGAGATTTCTTTACCTGGAGACATTTAGTCCTGACGTGGCCAGGTTTCTTGCACTCATAGCATATGACTTGTCCTTTGCCACTGTTAGAGTCACCCTTCTAAAGTTCTTTCTTTGACTGAAAATTCTTTTTTCCTCTACCTTTCTTTCTTAACATTATCTGAATCTTTCTTGAGATGAATGTCAAATCATCTCCATTAGAAATATCTTTATCCTCATCACTTTCATCACCTGAACTCATTATGGTGTTCAGTGCTGAGGGTTGAGAAGGTTGCTTGTTGTGACCTTTTTGAACTGTCTTCAAAGCAATAGACTTTCCTTTTCTTAGAATTTCTTCATTCATTTTTGCTAGCTCTTGCTCATGAACTTTCAGTGATCCAAAGAGCTCATCAAGCTTCAGAGTTGAGAAATCTTTGGCTTCTTGGATTGCTGTAACCTTGGGTCTCCATAATTCAGGTAAGCTTCTGAGAAGCTTTCTCACATGTTCTTGATTTGTGTATGCCTTCCCAAGTGACTTTAGGTCATTCACAATGATTGTGAATCTTGCAAACATCTCATCTATTGTCTCATGCTCTTGCATCATGAATAATTCATATTGATGAACCAATATGCTGACTTTTGCTTCTTTGACTTGGCTTATTCCTTCATGAGCTACCATCAAGGTATCCCATATTTCCTTGGTAGTGCTGCAGCTAGCTATCTTGTCATACTCAATCCTATTCAATGCACAAGTTAGATAGAACTTGGCCTTCGAGTTCAGTATGTATTTGTTCTTTTCATCTTCTATCCATGAGTCTCTTAGCTTCTCTTCATTTCATCCATCATCATGTCTAATTGTAGGGATGAAGGGACCATTTTCAATAATTCCCCAAAGATCAATGTGCTGAGATTCTATAAATAACCTCATACGATCCTTCTAGTAGTAGTAGTCTCTTCCATCAAAGGCAAGTGGTCTATTTGTATAGGAACATTCAGGTATGTATGCACCTCCTTGTTAGTTTGTTATGCTTCCTTCCAGATCTTTATCCTCTCACAGTGTTAGACGTGCTTAACCAGATGCTGAGCTCTGATACCAATTAAAGTTGGCAAACGCATAAGAAGGGGGGTTGAATTGTGCTCATTTGATTTTATATTTCTCTACAAACACAATCACCCTTCTCAACTCTTTCTTAAGTATGAATACTTGGAGTTAAGAAAGTTCATAGAAAACATAGGCTAAGGTTGAGAAGGTTTAACTTTCTTAACTCTATCAAATAATCCCAAATGTACAGCAGAGATATAAATATGTTTCAAATATCTTTTAGACTAAGTTTTGAAACTTATAAAATAGATTTGACACTTCAATAAATGTTTCTAATTAGATTTAAACTTGTGGAAGCATAAGTTTCAAACACTTAAGTTGGTTGAGTTAATTTAAATGAAAGATGAATGTTAGCTCAAACTAAATCACCCACTCAACTCGAAATAAGCACAAAACTGAAAGTAAAATGAGAGATAAGGTAGAAGAGAGCTTAACACAGAGATTTATACTGGTTCACCCAAAACCACACGGGCTACGTCCAGTCCCTAGCTCCTTGCTGAGATCTTCCACTAAATAACTGAGTATTCTTTTCTTCCCAGCCTTTCTAGGCTTAAACACGAGTACTCTTTCTTAAATAGTAGCCTCTCCAAGCTAGAAAACGAGTAGTCTTTCTTCAACACTAGCCTTTCCAAGCTGAACAAACACTGCAGTGACTAGCACAACCCACTAGCCCACATTCGATCTCACTAGATCAGGTAATACACTAAGTGTTCTGTATTGGGTTGCTCTCAAAAACACTCAAGGAGTGGATTTACATAAGTTACAGAGCAATGTATCTACCTACACAATGATTTTAGCTAAGCTAAGCTCTCTTAGGTAGGTTCAAGATAGATGAGAAGAGTGGTCTCCTAGGTTCACTGAGAAACTTTTCACTTTAAGCCTTGTAAAATCTTCTAACTTCCGAAAGTTTGAGTTTAGAGTTTTATATAAACTTTAAAAACTTCCCGTTGGTGCTTTGGAGTAGTCTGTTATCCTCTAGACAAATTCTAGCCGTTACAACAGCTAATTTTGGATAACTCAGCATTCTGATACACTTTGTCCACTAGTAACTTGAGAAGGTTCAGCATGACTAAAGTCTTCTAGATTATATGAATCACTCTAAGTCTTGGCATTTATGAACAAAAGACAAAACTCTATTCTCCTAAAGTTAGTTCACGTAAATGACTAGGAAGGATCAAGATAACTTGTTAGAATTAAATTAGTATATACCCCAGAATCTTACTCATACATTAATGAAGAAGAGGACAAAAGATTTGTCTTCCAAGTAGAAACTCACGTGAGAAAGGGAGACAAGGAAGAAGCTAAGTTTCTTCTTGAAGTAACACTAGAATATCCCAAAGAATAATTCACATGCATTAATGCACATAAAACAAAGACTTATCTTGAAGTTAGAAGTTCACGTGGAAGCCTCTTAGAGAGAAAATAAGTCTTCTAAGTTACTTTTACTCAAAACCTTATCCCACATTAATTAGAAGCAATTATGGTTGGATAAACTAGGAAGTTATTAGGAAGCCATTAGGAAGAAGCACATGAATTAATTAGCATAAGACCAAAAATTAATATCTTGAAGAAATGGGAGGTTCACGTGTGAAGCAAGTAAACCAAGTCATCTAAGTTACCTAGCTAAGATAAGAAGACAAAAGTGAACCTTCTTGCAAAGAAAGCCCACTTGTAAGGCCTTAAGGAGTAAGAAAGTCTTGCAAGTTAACCTAGTCAAGGTTAACCATGAAATTAGTGAAGAGTAAGGATGGCAAGCCTAACCAAGAAGAAAGGAATCTAGTTAAAAACAAAATGAATAGTGGGAAAGTAACAAGTCAACCTCAAGTCAACATTTACTCAAGAAAGAGATCTAGTTAAAGTAATCAAACTAGAATAACTTAGTTACTTTAAGTAACCAAGTAATCATGACTTAAGAAGATAAGAGTCAAGTGGAACCTCTTGATGGGGCTAAACTAAAAGCAAACATTAGAATTCAAAGACCACATGGTCTTTTATCTTTTTCTCTTTCCCAACCTATAGAACACATATGGAGAAGGGGGGAGTTAGCTTAAATCATGGCATATCTTATCATAAATGCTAAGTAATCATTAGGAAGGAACTTCCTGATAATTACATTTTATCACACTTAAATGTTGCATTTAATTAATGATTTTAGGGCTGTTTAGTGTGTAATTAATGGTTTTTTGGTCTAAATTGGACTTTGGGGTTTTAATTGGATTTAATTCATTTTCGTGCTAATTTTCCAGATTTACATGGTTCCAGTATTTTGATCCATAACTTTTTTTCTAGGTATCTGATTAACCTCATTCTTCTTTTCGTTTTGTAGATAACTCAAAGAGCTACAAATGGTATTAGAGGCTTAAAGGGCAAATTCGGACAAGAAGGTAGTCAAAATTGGAGCCAAAATCAGTCACGGTCACGGAATTCTGGAGCTATGTCTAGTTAATTAGGCGTAACTTTGTAATTAGGAGTCCAAATTAACTTGGACCAAAGCCATTAGTTATGTTTTAATTTGGGCAGGTTTTGGAACCCCTGACCCGGTTTAGTTTTAGGTTAAAACAACAGATTAGGGAAAGACGGCAGCAGCTTTGACATTTGTGAAATTTTGGATCAAGAACACCTCTCTTCTTTTCTCTCTTCTATTCATCTTGTTCTTCTTTTTCTTCTTTTTTCGTTTTTTGTTTGTGCACAGCCATGGTAGGCTAACTTTCCGTTCAATCAACCCATGAGTTGAGGATTCTGTTGTTGAATCCAGACGACCCGTGCTCTCCATGAACTGAATCTGTTTCTCTTCCCCCTTTACTCGAATTGAGCAACACAATTGTGTACGCTAAATCTGAGCGGATGAGGTTTGTTTTTTGATTTCTGTATTTTAATCATCCAGGGGAAGGGATTAAATGTTAGATTTAATATTTAGGTTGATTAACCCAAGGGATTTAAAATCAAAATAGGTTGAAGTGAACACTGTGCGATGGCATGAGTGAACGCGCCATGTGTTTGATTAAATGCTAGGTGATTGTCTAGTAGAGAGGGTTCCTATATAAATGCAGGGATTTCGTTTTGTTTAGGGTCAACGACAAAATTCAATAATTCTTTGTCCAGTGACGGATGTCCTTGAAACCTCAATTCTGGGTTGGTTGATTGCTTTTAATTTGTTAATTTCATTTTATCTCTTGCCTTAATTTCAATCGTATTAAAAACTCCCCCCCTGTTTGTTGTTCTGTTTTCAATTGAGTGATTTAGTCCTATGCAAATATCCTTGGGAGACAATTTAGGTTGTCCTATATTACAAATTTCTTTATAAGTCTGGTTAATTTTGCGTGAGTTCGACAGTTCACGTCAAATTTTGGCGCCGTTGCTGGGGAATTTTTGTATTGTTCTTTTGATCTTGATTATTGCATATTAATAGTAGATTAGAGTAGAGTAGCTGCGTTTCATTTTGTTCCTTGTTCCACACTTGAGTAGAGTAGAGTAGCTTAGTAGTGTCGAAAGTATGAAAAGTGTCGCAAGTGTCGCATAGTTGGACTAACCTGTGGAGTTAGGTGCTGATGCTTGGTATCCAAAGTTTATCCACCATCCTGAGCAAAACTACCTCCATAGGGGTTAATCTGGGGTCAAAATCTTGAAATTCCTTCATCTGATATGTGTTTTCTTGTCAGGGGTATTTAGGTCATTTTATTGTCAACTATCTCCGATTGCCCTGAAAATTTGTCAGTAGCTAGGAGAAAATTCATAGATCAAGACCATTAGGGAACTAACTTCGGTGGATGGGGCCTATTTTTGCCAAATTCCATCGTTTAGATAACTTTTTCAATTTGTTTTGATTTTCATGATTTTTAAAAATCGCCAAAAAATTACAAAAAATCAAAAATACATTTTAGAATTTTACTGTGGTGGTCCCATAATTTTTATAATTCATTTGATAGTGTTTCTGATTTTATTTTAGGCTAATTTCTTCATGTAGTTTACATATTTTGTATGCTGTTAGTATTTTTGCCTGTTATGCCTTATCCTGCATGACTAGGAGTAGTAGCAATGCACATGACCTGATTGCTTTTGACCCTGAAATAGAGAGAACATTGCATGCTGTTAGAAGGGTTTCTAGGCTAAGTCATAGGATTGTTACTGAACTTGATCCTGAGTCTGAGCATAATCAACATATTGAGCATTCTGATTCTGTTCCATCTGTTAATTTTCCTAGTTCTTCTAACTAGTGTAGATTTTACTTATTCTAGTAATAGTTTCATTAATTCTGAGAGCATGGACAATAGAACTTTAAAGGAATTGGCTGCACCTGACGTTAACTATCAACCTTTGTGCATCCAATATCCTGATCTTGATGCTGACTTTGAGCTTAAATCTGGTCTTATCCATTTGCTTCCCAAGTTTCATGGTCTTGCAGGTGAGGATCCACATAAGCATTTGAAGGAGTTCCATGTGGTTTACAGCACAATGAAACCACAAGGAATTGAAAGAGGAGCAGATTAAATTGAGAGCTTTTCCTTTCTCTCTATATGGAAGGAGCTAAGGACTGGCTGTACTACCTTCAACCCTCATCCATTGGAACCTGGAACGACATGAAGAGATTATTTCAGGAGAAGTTTTTCCCAACCTCAAAAGCCACTGCAATCAGAAAGGAAATATGTGGCATAAGGCAAGCAAATGGAGAGAATTTGCATGAATACTGGGAGAGGTTCAAGAGGCTATGTGCAAGCTGTCCACACCACCAGATATCTGATCAGTTGCTGATAGTGTATTCTTCTATGAAGGCTTGTTAACCATGGACAAAAATATGGTAGATGCAGCCAGTGGTGGAGCTTTAGTTGATAAGACACCTGCTGCGGTCAGAGAATTGATAGCAAACATGGCAGCTAATTCCCAACAATTCGGCACTAGAGCAACCAGCAGTGGGGTGTTCTCAATTCAAGGCCCCCCAGTCCAATATCACAGTGCCCAGAAACTAGCAGTAGTATCCAGTGCAGACCACTAGAGACTGGAAAATAGACTAGACGAATTGACCTCATTAGTAAGGCAATTGGCAGTGACACAAACAGTGAAGTCTCCCACTCCACAAATAAGCAGACCATGTGATATCTGTTCTGATCCACCCCACCCCGCTGATGCTTCCCCAACTCTGCAAGATGGCACCTCTCTAGACCAATCAGTAGCTGCAGCAGGAGTCTTTCCTGGAAAGCCACAGTATCAGCAGCGACATAATCCATTTTCAAATACTTATAATCCTGGCTGGAGAGATCATTCCAAACTTAAGATGGAACCAGAACCAGAACCTGTAGAATTTTTCACACAAAACTAACATAGGCAGTTTCCACAGCACAAACAGAAATTTCCAACAGTCTACACCTCCACAGCCAGTGCAACAGCAGCCACCAGCACAACAGTAGACCAGTAGTGGTCCTTCACTGGAAAGATTTTCTGAAGCAGCTTGCAACGAACAGTTTGCAATTCCAGCAGAGAGCTGAATCTTCCATTCAGAATTTGCAAACTAAGATTGGGCAGTTAGCAACATCACTGAATCAGCTCCAACCCCAGGGATCTAACAACTCTCTTCCTTCCAACCCCAGGGATCTAACAACTCTCTTCCTTCAGAGACAATTCCCAATTCGAAAGGGAATGTCAGTGCTATATCCCTAAGGTCTGGCAAGCAACTAGAAGAGCCCAAGCAAGCTGCAGTTGAGGCTGAACCAACCCTAGAAAAGGAGAAGACTGAATGCTAAGAAAAGTGAAACATTAAAACAAGGCAATGATGAGTCTGAAACCCCCATCCCTCTACCTTTCCCTAAGAGAGACCTTCAATCCAAAAAGTTGGCAGAGAAAGCACAAGAGAAGGAGATCCTAGAGACATTCAGAAAAGTTGAAGTCAACATCCCTCTCTTAGATGCGATCAAGCAAATTTCCCAAATATGCCAAATTTCTAAAGGAGTTATGTACCAACAAGAGGCGACTGAAGGGGAATGAGCGAGTGAGCTTTGAGCCAGAATGTGTCAGCACTCATCCAGCCCATGCCTAAGAAGTGCAAAGATCCAAGGGACGTTTACTATTCCTTGCATAATTGGAAATTGTAAATTTGATGATTGCATGTTAGACTTAGGTGCTTCCATAAATGTCATGCCTGAATCTGTTTATAATTCTCTTGGTCTCGGTCCTTTGCGTGCTACTGGTGTTGTTATCCAGTTAGCTAATAGGAGTAATGCTCACCCTGCTGGTCTGATTGAGGAATGTTTTAGTTAGAGTAAATGAATTAATATTCCCTGCTGATTTTTACATTTTAGAGATGGAGGGTGAGTCTCCTAGCAGTGGACCCCCGATTATTCTCGGGAGGCCTTTCTTGAAAACAGCTAGGACTAAGATAGATGTGCATTCTGGTACTCTTTCCATGGAATTTGTGTTAGTATTGTGCATTTTAATATCTTTGATGCCATGAAACATCCTAGGGAAGAGCATTCAGTTTTGTGCATTGATGTGATTGATGATGTGGTTGATGATGTTTATGCTGAATTGTGTGTTGATTATCCAGATTTTGCATCTGTTAATGACGTTGTTGTTTGTGGTTGTACTGATAATGAATGGTGCCCTGTTTGCACTGATTTTTCATGCTTTTCGAGTTTTTTGTGATGCACTAGATAGTGATGGTGATTCTGATTTAATTGGTGATTCTGACTTGCCTGCTGATGTTAATTCTGATGTGAACATTGTGCAGTCCGGGCAAAGTTCTGCTTTCTTTAATTTATTTTCAGGCGCTACAGGTTCAACTGATGTACATGCTGCAGAATTGGTGCAACCCACCAAGCTTCTTCCCTTTACTGAGCAGCTGCCTAAGTTGGAGCTGAAATCTCTGCCTGATCACTTAAAATATGCCTTCCTGGAGGAGAATGAGCAGCTGCCAGTCATTGTGGAAAGAAACCTTCTACCTGATCAAGAGGAGCAGCTGCTGAGATTATTGAAGGAAAATAAGAAGGCGATTGGGTGGACTTTAGCTGACATTGTTGGCATTAGCCCTTTCATGTGCATGCATCGAATTTCATTGGAAGAGGGCGCTAAGCCAGTGAGGCAACCTCAAAGACGCCTGAATCCCCTTATTCTGGATGTGGCGAAGAAGGAAGTGACTAAGCTTCCTGCAAGCTGGCATTATCTACCACATCTCTGACAGCCAGTGGGTCAGCCCAGTTCAGGTAGTTCCCAAAAAGTCTAGAGTGACTGTAGTGGCCAACCAGAAAAATGAGCTAATTCCCACAAGAGCTCAGAACAGCTGGAGAGTCTGCATAAACTACCGGAAGCTCAACCAGGCCACCCGCAAGGATCACTATCCTTTACCCTTTATTGATCAGATGTTAGAGAGGTTGACTGGCAAGTCTCACTATTGTTTCTTGGATGGCTACTCAGGCTACTTCCAAATCCATATTGCACCTAAAGATCAAGAGCAAGACTACCTTCACATGCCCCTTTGGAACATTTGCATACAGAAGGATGCCCTTTGGACTCTGCAATGCGCCTGGAACCTTTCAGCGGTGCATGGTAAGTATCTTTTCTGAATTTTTAGAAGATTGCATGGAAGTTTTTATGGATGATTTTTACTGTGTATGGGTTTTCTTTTGATGCATGCTTGGGTAGTTTGGCTAGAGTCTTGAATAAATGCATTGAGACCAATCTTGTTTTTGAACTTTGAGAAATGTCATTTCATGGTTGAGTCAGGGATAGTTTTAGGACACATAGTGTCTAGAAAGGGTATTGAGGTAGATCCTGCTAAGATAGATGTTATTTCTGCTTTACCTTACCCCGCGTCTGTGCGGGAAGTGCTCTCTTTTCTTGGTCATGCAGGATTCTACCGGTCCTTCATCCAGAACTTCTGCAAGATTGTCCGGCCCCTGTCCAACCTTCTGCAGCACGACACAGATTTTGTGTTTGATGATTAGTGTAAGTCGGCCTTTAATCATTTGAAGCGCTGCCTTGACCGCAACTCCGGTAATCCAGTCGCTAGATTGGTCTCTTCCATTTGAAGCTGATGTGCGATGCCTCCAACTATGCTGTTGGTGCAGTTCTTGCTCAGCGGGTCAATAAGGCTCCTCATGTCATTGCCTATGCCTCCAAGACTTTGGATTCTGCCCAGTCTAATTACACAACCACTGAGAAAGAAAATTTTGGCTGTAGTTTTTGCACTTGATAAGTTTAGGTCATATCTGCTAGATACTAAGGGTGATTGTCTTTTCTGACCATGCAGCCTTGAAGTTTCTTTTGAAAAAGGCAGATGCTAAGCCTCGACTCATTCGGTGGATGTTGTTGCTCCAAGAATTCGACATTGAGATTAAAGGATAGAAGTGGAGCAGAGAACTGGGTAGCTGATCACTTGAGTCGGATCACTCACCATCCTTCTTACCTCTCTTCCCATTCGGGATGATTTTCCTGATGAGCAGCTTTTACAGCTGTAAGGTAAGGTTCCATGGTATGCTGACTTGGTAAATTATTTAGTTGCTGGTGTTTTACCTGCTGATTCCACTAAGGCCCAGACTCTGAAATTGAAAAGTGAATCTAAATACTATGTTTGGGATGACCCTTATTTGTGGAGATTCTGTAATCACCAAGTAATTAGGAGATGTGTACCTGATATTGAGTTTCATTCCATTTTACATCTTTGCCATGCTTCTGCCTGTGGTGGTCACTTTGGACCCCCAAACAACTGCTAGGAAAGTGTTAGATTCTGGTTTATTATGGCTATCCTTGTTTCACGATTCATATCTGTTTTGTAAGTCATATGAGAACTGTCAGACTGTAGGGAGTATTTCCAGTAGGCATGAGATGCCCCAGCAACCTATACTGTTTTGTGAAGTTTTTTATGTTTGGGGTATTGATTTTATGGGTGCATTTCCTGTTTCCCATGGTTTTACTTATATATTGCTGACTGTTGACTATATGTCTCAAAATGGGTTGAGACGAAAGCCACCTGGACTGATGATTCTGCTGTGGTTGTAGATTTTCTCAGGTCTCACATTTTCAGCAGGTTTGGTGTTCCTAGAGCTATTATCAGTGACCAGGGCTCTCATTTTTGTAAACCGAAGCATGGGTGCTTTATTACGGAGGTATGGAGTGATTCACTAGGTTGCCACAGCATACCACCCACAGACCAATGGCCAAGCTGAAATCTCGAACAGAGAGATTAAGCAAATCCTTCAAAAGACTGTTAACTCTAACAGGAAAGATTGGAGCAAGAGGCTAGATGACGCTTTGTGGGCATATAGGACTGCCTACAAGACTCCGATTGGGATGTCTCCCTATCGGCTTGTCTTTGGTAAGGCATGTCATCTTCCGGTAGAGTTGGAGCATCAGGCATATTGGGCCATTAAGCAGTGCGAACATGGATTTGGCCCAGTCGGGGGTGGAGAGGAAGCTGCAATTGCAAGAGCTGGAAGAGCTTAGATTGGATGCCTATGAGAGTTCGCGTTTATACAAGGAAAAGACAAAGGCATTCCATGATAAGCAAAATCCTGAGAAAAGAGTTTGTTGTGGGCCAGAAAGTCCTCTTATTTAACTCCCGTCTCAAATTTATGCCCGGTAAACTTAGATTTAGATGGGATGGTCCTTTTGTGATTACTAATATTTTTCCTTTTGGTGCAGTGGAACAGTGTGATGAGCGGACCAGGAGGACTTTCACAGTGAATGGACATCGCCTTAAGCATTTTTATGTGGGGACCCCAGCAGTAGCCTGTGGAGGCAGAGATTAGGCTCACTGATGCCACGTACCCTCCTAAAGAGGATGGGGAGTCTTCTTCCTCTTTTCTCTATTTTTCTTTTCTTTGCACTTTTTATTTTCAACTTTGATTGTTAATAACAGGATTTTGTGAATAATACAGTCTGAACCCTCCTTGTGATAATTATTGAGATGTACATAGTGTTGAAGTTGGATATTTTATTTTTGATGGATCATTCTGGTTGGACTGAATTTCTCAACTCTTAGATTATCTGACTTGGTAGTTGATTTTGTGATGCTAATTGCGTGCTGGTATTGACCCTTGTCAGATTTTGGGCCTGTGTGAATGGAATTTATTTTCTGTCATTCTTTCTTTCTTGTGTGCTTCTGCTCATGATTTTGTTCTCTAGAACTTGCCCTTTTTCTTTTTGAAACTGCATTTTTCACTGGCATGCATAAATATGATAGAGGCCTTCTTTCTTTCATTTACCACTTTGGCCAGATAGCCATCCCTTGCATTATATTCTCGTTGGTTAGCCCCTTCGTGCCTTTTTGTATCATCCTTGTCTTAGCCACATTACAAGCCTAAGTGTAAAACCATTTTATTCCGCACCTTGAAAATTTATTAAGCATTGGTTTCACCTTAGTGTTGTGTTTAAGTGTGGGGGTTGCCCAGGGCATGCAACATTTTAAGTGTGGGGGAGGTATTGAAGTATTTGATGCCAATTGTCATTTGGCATTAGTTTGGTTATTGTGCTTGTGTAAGTAATTGTGAAATTGTTGAAAAAAAAAGTAGAAGAAGAAAATATAAAAAATATATATATATATGATAAAAAAAATGTCAATTTGAGAAAAATTTGATGTAATGATGAGTTTTGGGGAAGGAAAAGAGTTTTGTTGAAAAAGGCGACTTGTTTGTAAAAGTGCATTTCATCACTTAGTTGGTTTTGAGCAAACCTTGTGTTTCTTGACTAATGCTCTTTTAAATTTCTTGGGTGCTTAGCCTTTCATTTCTAAACTTGTCCATGCCTTCACCATAGCCCCATTACAACCTTGAATAATAAGTTCTCTTGATTTGTGCATGTATGTGTTTTGAGTTGTGGAGAAGTAGAATTTGAGCAAGCTTTTGGTAGGGCAATTTTCTTGAGTGGAATTTAAGTGATACACATTGCTACCCCATACACTTGAGAGATTGATTGACAGCATACCTTGAGAGACCATTTTGCGTGATTAGC
Source organism: Castanospermum australe (assembly GCA_019955255.1). Lineage (NCBI taxonomy): Eukaryota > Viridiplantae > Streptophyta > Magnoliopsida > Fabales > Fabaceae > Castanospermum > Castanospermum australe. The sequence goes on from NSJW01000682.1 coordinate 135,303, forward strand.
ATCATTAATTGAGATTGCCATCTTTTATAATTTGAGATGAAGAAATTTCTATCAAGATTGGTTGATCTTTTGAAGTTTTGTATTCCTTGTTCAAGTTCTGCATTCTTGACAATTGTTAAAAATGAGAAGTTTATCTTTTAGTCTTTATCTTTGTTTTATCATTTCTTTAGTTTTGTTTTGAGTTTTTAATTTTGCCCAGGAGTGCAAAAGGATAAGTGTGGGGGCATTTGATAATTGAATTTTATCACACTTAATTGTTGCATTGGATTAATGATTTTTAGGACTATTTAGTGTGTGAATTAATGGTTTTTGGTCTAAATTAGACTTTGGGATTTTAATTAGATTTAATTCATTTTCGTGCTAATTTTTCAGATTTATAATGTTACCAGTATTTTGATCATAACTTTTGTTCTCGGTATACGATTAACCTCATTCTTGTTTTCGTTTTGCAGATAACTCAAAGAGCTACAAATGGTATTAGAGGCTTGAAGGCCAAATTCGGACAAGAAGGTAGTCAAAATTGGAGCCAAAGTCAGTCACGAAATTCTGGAGCTATATTTAGTTAATTAGGCGTTAACTTTGTAATTAGGAGTCCAAATTACATGGGACCAAAGCCATTAGTTATGTTTTAATTTGGGCCAGGTTTTGGAGCCCTGACCTGGTTTAGTTTTAGGTTAAAACAGCAGATTAGGGAAACATGAACAGCAGCTTTTGATTTTTGGAAATTTTGGATCAAGAACACCTCTCTTCTTTTTCTCTCTTCTGTTCATCTTGTTCTTCTTTTTCTTTCTTTTTCGTTTTTCTGTTTGTGCCCAGCCATGGTAGGCTAACTTTCCATTCAATCAACCCATGAGTTGAGGATTCTGCTATTGTTGAATCCAGAGGACCCGTGCTCTCCATGAACTGAATCCGTTTCTCTTCCCCCTTTACTCGAATTGAGCAACACGATTGTGTACGTTAAAATCCGAGCGGATGAGGTTTGTCCATGATTTCTGTATTTTGATCATCCAGGGGAAAGGGATTAAATGTTAGATTTAATATTTAGGTTGATTAACCCAAGGGATTTAAAATCAAAACAGGTTGAAGTGAACACTGTGCGATGGCATGGAGTGAATGCACCAAGTGTTTGATTAAATGCTAGGTGATTGTCTAGTAGAGAGGGTTCCTATATGAATTCAGGGATTCTAATTTGTTTAGGGTCAACCACGAGAAATTCAGTAATTCTTTGTCCAGTGACGGATGTCCTTGAAATCCTCAATTCTGGGTTGGTTGATTGCTTTTAATTTGTTAATTTTGTTTTATCTGCTTGCCTTTAATTTCAATCATATTAAAACTCCCCCCCCCCATGTTTATTGTTCTGTTTTTAATTGAGTGATTTAGTCCTATGCAAAAATCCTTGGGAGACGATTCCAGGTTGTCCTATATTACAAATTTCTTTATAAGCCTGGTTAATTTGAGTGAGTTCGACAGTTCACGTCACTGCACCTGACGTTAACTGTCAACCTTTGTGCATCCAATATCCTGATCTTGATGCTGACTTTGAGCTTAAATCTGGTCTTATCCATTTGCTTTCCAAGTCTCATGGTCTTGCAGGTGAGGATCCACATAAGCATTTGAAGGAGTTCCATGTGGTCTGCAGCACAATGAAACCACAAGGAATTGATGAGGAACAGATTAAATTGAGAGCTTTTCCTTTCTCTCAATATGGAGGAGCTAACGACTGGCTGTACTACCTTCAACCCTTATCCATTGGAAGCTGGAATGACATAGAGAGATTATTTCTGGATAAGTTTTTCCCAGCCTCAAGAGCCACTGCAATCAAAAAGGAGATATATGGCGTAAGGCAAGCATATGGAGAGAATTTATATGAATACTAGGAGAGGTTCAAGAGGCTATGTGCAAGCTGTCCACACCACCAGATATCTGATCATTTGCTGATAGTATACTTCTATGAAAGGCTTGTCACCCATGGATAGAAATATGGTGGGATGCAGCCAGTGGTGGAGCTTTAGTTGATAAGACACCTACTACGGGCAGAGAATTGATAGCAAACAATGGCAGCTAATTCCCAACAATTCGGCACTAAAGCAACCAGCAGTGGGGTGTTCTCAATTCAAGTGCCCCAAGTCCAATATCACAGTGCCCAGAAACCAGCAGCAGTATCCAGTGCAGACCACCAAAGACTGGAAAATAGACTAGACGAATTGACCTCATCAGTAAGGCAATTGGCAGTGACACAAACAGTGCAGTCTCCCACTCCATAGATAAGCAGACCATGTGGTATCTATTCTGATCCACTCCACCCCACTGATACTTGGCCAACTCTGCAAGAGGGCACCTCTCCAGACCAATCAGTAGCTGCAGCAGGAGTCTTTCCTGGAAAGCCACAGTATTAGCAGCAACATAATCCATTTTTCAAACACTTATAATCCTGGCTTGGAGAGATCATTCAAACTTAAGGTGGAACCAGAACCAGAACCAGTAGAATTTTTCACAAAGCCAACATAGGCAGTTTCGACAACACAAACAGAATTTCCAACAGTCTATACCTCCACAGCCAGTGCAACAGCAGCCACCAGCACAACAGCAAACCAATAGTAGTCCTTCACTAGGAAGATTTGTTGAAGCAGCTTGCAACAAACAGTTTGCAATTCCAGCAGAGAACTGAATCTTCCACTCAGAATTTGCAAACTCAGATTGGGCAGTTAGCAACACCACTGAACCAGCCCCAACCTCAGGGATCTAACAACTCTCTTCCTTCACAAACAATTCCCAATCCGAAGGGGAATGTCAGTGCTATATCCCTAAGGTCTAGCAAGCAACTAGAAGAGCCTAAGCAAGCTGCAGTTGAGGCTGAACCAACCCTAGAAAAGGAGAAGACTGATGCTAAGAAAAGTGAAACATTGAAGCAAGGCAATGATGAGTCTGAAACCCCCATCCCTCTACCTTTCCCTCAAAGAGCCTTTCAATCCAAAAAAGTTGGCAGAGAAAGCACAAGAGAAGGAGATCCTAGAGACATTCAAAAAAAGTTAAAGTCAACATCCCTCTCTTAGATGCGATCAAGCAGATTCCCAAATATGCCAAATTTCTAAAGGAGTTATGTACCAACAAGAGGCAACTAAAGGGGAATGAGCGAGTGAGCTTGAGCCAGAATGTGTCAGCACTAGTCCAGCCCATGCCTAAGAAGTGCAAAGATCCAGGGACGTTTACTATTCCTTACATAATTGAAAATTGTAAATTTGATGATTGCATGTTAGAATTAGGTGCTTCCATAAATGTCATGCCTGAATCTGTTTATAATTCTCTTGGTCTTAGTCCTTTGCGTGCTACTGGTGTTGTTATCCAGTTAGCTAATAGGAGTAATGCTCACCTTGCTGGTCTGATTGAGGATATTTTAGTTAGAGTAAAAAGAATTAATATTCCCTGCTGATTTTTACATTTTAGAGATGGAGGGTGAGTCTCCTAGCAGTGGACCCCCGATTATTCTCGGGAGGTCTTTCTTGAAAATAGATAGGGCTAAGATAGATGTGCATTCTGGTACTTTTTCCCTGGAATTTGGTGATAGTATTGTGCATTTTAATATCTTTGATACCATGAAACATCTTAGGGAAGAGCATTCAGTTTTGCGCATTGATGTGATTGATGATGTGGTTGATGATGTTTATACTGAATTGTGTGTTGATTTTGCAGATTTTACATCTGTTAATGACGATGTTGTTTGTGGTTGTACTGATAATGAATGAAGCCCTGTTTTGCACTGATTTTTCATGCTTTTCGAGTTTTTGTGATGCACTAGATAGTGATGGTGATTCTGATTTAATTGGTGATTCTGACTTGCTTGCTGATGTTAATTCTGATGTGAACATTACGCAGTCCGGGCAAAGTTCTGCTTTCTTGAATTTATTTTCAAGTGCTACAGGTTCAACTGATGTACATGCTGCAGAATTGGTACAACCCACCAAACTACTTCCCTCTACTGAGCAGCTGCCTAAGTTGGAGCTGAAATCTCTGCCTGATCACTTAAAATATGCCTTCCTGGAGGAGAATGAGCAGCTGCCTGTCATTGTGGCAAGAAACCTTCTACCTGATCAAGAGGAGTAGCTGCTGAGATTATTGAAGGAAAATAAGAAGGCGATTGGGTGGACTTTAGCTGACATTGTTGGCATTAGCCCTTCCATGTGCATGCATCGAATTTCATTGGAAGAGGGTGCTAAGCCAGTGAGGCAACCTCAGAGGCGCCTGAATCCTTTTATTCTAGATGTGGCGAAGAAGGAAGTGACTAAGCTTCTGCAAGCTGGAATTATCTATCCCATCTCAGATAGCCAGTGGGTCAGCCCAGTTCAGGTAGTTCCCAAAAAGTCTGGAGTGACTGTAGTGGCCAACCAGAAAAATGAGCTAATTCCCACAAGAGCTCAGAACAGCTGGAGAGTCTACATAGACTATCGGAAGCTCAACTAGGCCACCCGCAAGGATTACTATCCTTTACCCTTTATTGATTAGATGTTGGAACGATTGGCTAGAAAGTCTCACTATTGTTTCTTGGATGGCTACTCAGGCTACTTCCAAATCCATATTGCACCTGAAGATCAAGAGAAGACTACCTTCACATGCCCCTTTGGAACATTTGCATACAGAAGGATGCCCTTTGGACTCTGCAATGCTCCTGGCACCTTTCAGCGGTGCATGGTAAGCATCTTTTCTAAATTTTTAGAGGATTGCATGGAAGTATTTATGGATGATTTTACTGTGTATGGGTCTTCTTTTTGATGTATGCTTGGGTAGTTTGGATAGAGTCTTGAATAAATGCATTGACACCAATCTTGTGTTGAACTTTGAGAAATGTCATTTCATGGTTGAGTCAGGAATAGTTTTAGGACACATAGTGTCTAGAAAGGGTATTGAGAAAAATCCTGCTAAGATAGATGTTATTTCTGCTTTATCTTACCCCGCGTCTGTACGAGAAGTACGCTCTTTTCTTGGTCATGTAGGATTCTACCGGCGCTTCATCCAGAACTTCAGCAAGAGTCCTATAGTGTTACATTGTAGAACCCCAATGCTAAAATCACCCCTACAATGTTACCTTGTACAATGGGCAGGTGTAGAACCTTTTACCAAGATTTTTAGTTGCTTTTGAGGTTAGACATACGGCTCCAGTACCATAGAAGCAAAATCTCTGTCATGGTACCTTGTGATTGGGTCCACTGCCCATCCACCTTGCAGTACCACTTCACTCCACCTCTAACGAGCTTTCAATTTTGAGATGCAAATGCTCTATTCGATCTACCCATATTTCCACCACCCATCATTTTATTGGTAAATGCTTGCACAGCCGTGGGACTACGAGCTCTGATCTCTGCAATGGAGAAGAGAAGGAGAAGGATTGATGATGAGAGGGATACGAAATTAGGGATTTCGGGGTGTTTGGGAAATTAGGGATTTGGGGTCACTTTGGCACATGTCCTGCTTAGGCTGCCATGATGCCCTTCTCCATTGGCCATGTCACACAAAATTATAGCCACATAGGCAATTAACGTGCCAATTAGGCACTTCAGTTAAGTTGGATGAAGCAATCTTAAAAACTAGACCAACATGAATTGCGGGACCATCTTTCAAGGGTTACAAAGGGGATTTTAATCTCTCAAGGATTAATATGACGAACCGTGTATCTTTTAGGGACAAAAGTAGTGATTTAGTCTTTTGTTTACATTTATTCAAAAATAAATTTATATTTAGACTAAATCACCATGTTGGCCCTGAAAGATTTCACTAACTTTAATTAGTTCCTGAAAAATTTTAATTTCATCCGTGTTCCCTGACAGATCATTTCATCATTAAAGTTAGTCCCAAAAAATTTAAAAGTTAGTCAAATTAAGGACTAACTTAAATGACAAAATCAACTGTCATGAATCATGAAGAAATTTAAGTTTCTCAGAAACTAATGCGAAGTCGGTGAAATCTTTTAAGGACTAATTTGATTATTTAGTCATTTATTTATATACATGTTTTATCTGAAAAGACAACTAGCACATTTTGTCTAGTTTTGTGGTTCTTACTTTGGGTGCAAGAGGTCCTGAGTTCAATTCTCGGAATGCCTCTTGTCACTTACCCCGTATATGCTTGATCTTATGTATAGCAATTTTGATGATCAAGTTTAGTTTATCTTTTTCCCCTTTTCCTTCTTTTGTGTGTATCTTATATGGGTGCATACTTGGATTAACTTATTTTGTGGTCAAAACAGCTTATAATTAAAATAAAACTGAGAGAACTTTTAAAAAAAAATAATTTTTTTCTAAAGAATAATTAAGCTTTCCCATACATGGGTTCGTTATGAAAAGGTAAATAAAAGGATTGATTTCTATATCATCTTGAACTTGGAAGTTTAGCCAAGGTTTCTGTATAATTGCCTGGAGCTTTGAATGTGAGCAAATTTTTAGGTGATTGAATGATTGACACTGGTATATTCCGATCTATTGGCTTTAACAAGAAGACATCTGAATTTTGTACACCCCTTTGTTATTTTTGAGTTCTATAATATGATTTTTATATTTGTTAATAAATTTGGACTATAGCCTTATTTCTTAAGAAGTTTTATATTCAAAAAGATAGAATGGAATTTATGAGAAGAGAATGGAAAGTTTTTTATTTTGCAGCTTCCATTGCAGGTAAAACCACTAATAATTGTAGAATAACATAACAAGCACTTATAAAGGGAATTTCTTAACAAAAAATAAATTGGTAATAATTAAGGGAATTGGAGCAAAACACCAACACCATGTCGAACATTGAAGAACAAGAAGCAAAAAGCTCAAATATAACAAAATTGAATCCACTAAGCTTTACCAGACAACATTTTGAAAGATTATTAAAAGTTTCACCCAATAAGTTCATCAAGTTAAAAGCTCCATGATACGTGTAGTCAAATAACAATTACTGGATACATGTAAGACTTTTGTTCGATTATACGGAAGCAATTTATACAGGCTCAATTTGTTCTCCATCTACTCATTTCCGGAAAACAAACAATTTGTTTCAGAATTAGTTGGACTAATCACAAATATCTCAATCACGAAAGATACTATATTTGAGGCACTTGCTCATTCAAGAAATGAAACTCCATTTAATTACATCGCTTAATCTTTGTTATTTTCACTAAAAGAGCACGAAACAACGACTAGCAACCACGTACAGTGATTATCGAGAGCAATTCGTCGCTGGCAAAGTTGATGAAGTGTCATTTCTCTTCATCATATGCTATGCATTGTAATTATGAACAGTAGTGTTAATGTAACATTGATGAAATCATCTCTACTTTTCAACCATCCACAATGACTTGCAAAGATATGTGACTTCTTGTCATTCCACGGTTGTGTTACTAATATTACTCAATTATTGTTTATGAATCACAAATAAATAATTTAGGTAAAAGTCATAAATTTACACATTTCTTGTGTACACAAGTTTATATAATTAGACAACTAGTGTCAACTAAGTTTAATAGAAATATGAGAAGATGTAAATGCAAAAAAGAAAAATCAATTACCAGCTTTAGTCCATTTGCTTATCTTCAAGATTTCATCTCAAAACTCAGTAGCTGGGATAGCAGAAATATAAAATATTTTTCTTTTTACATCAAAGCTTGAACTCACGCAGAAGAGCCATGATTCTCTACTTGTGTGCAGGCAAAACATTGTAACACTTGCGAGCCAAATTCATGCAATCCAACCAGTGCAAGATCTCAGCGTTGGGGTCCCTCTCCACCACAACATCCGAGACTGTAATTTGCACCGCACCCTGATAGCTGCTGATTTTGCCCCGCACTCTAGCCACCACCCCATGCTTTATCAGCATGGCGAAATGTGCTGCCGCATCGGCAATTAGTCGAACATCTGGTGGGCTTCGACAGTGCGCGAGGTAAGGGGACTTGAGGTGGTTGAGCCAGAGGATGCAACTGACACAACCGGTGCCATCGTCAATACAGAACTTGAGGAATTTGTTGGGCTTATGGTCAAGACCAGTGACAGTGCCCACAGTTTCTGCACGCGAGAGAGGGATGCCTCTGCGAGAGAAAGTGGGAACTGGGTGTGAAGTGGATGAACGAGAAGACGAAGAATAAGAGGGGGTTTGGGTGAGGGAGAGAAGATCAAAGGCAAGGAGTTTAACATGGGTGTTGTATAGTGGGCTATGCATTAGTATTTGTCTCTTGTGGTGTTTCTCTCCAACGGTGATGATGATAGACACGGGATCAGGATCAAACTATGAATTATACATCCTTAAAACAGATGGGTCAAGCCAACAAAAGAAACACCAAGAAATTATCTTTGTTCCCCCTTGCTGACGCACCAAGGCTTTAATCTAAAAGTTGGTGAGTTAAAGCATAACTCGTGAGATTCATAATCTTAGTAGACAGCTAAGTATTAACAAAAACATACACTCACATGGGTCAACTTCAAACTCTTATCAAAACGGAAATTCTTTTCCTTCACAACATTAGAACAACTTATGAAAACGGGTAAAGCTAACATGCAATATAATTTGGTCCAAGCACTTCAAATATGCATCTACTGGCTAGAACTAACAGATGATCCCTTTCTAGGGCCAATTCTCCCCTTTCTCATGAAAATCATGTATCTAATCAAACATCAAGCAGCCAAAATAACATATAACAAACAACAAGCTCAAAACAGAATCAATATTCATCAAACATTTTGATAAGAGTATATGCAACTATGTATACATGACTGTCTATATGCAACAAGTGCAGAAATTTGTGGAGTTTGTGCTGAGAAATTCTTTCCAGTTGCTACAGCCCTCCTCTCCTCCTCAAGATTTTAGCAGCAACAACTGTCTATCTTCTTCGTTTAGTAGTTTGCTTTCCTTCCAAGTAGCAATTTCCTCTACTACCACACTACCAAAAGTTGACTCTACCCTAGGCATGCAAAGCTTTCTTCCCTCTCGATTATGGTAGATTTTCTGACAATAATTTACATTAACCATGAACGCCCCTAAAATTTGGTTCATTCTCACAAGAACTTCATGTTCTCTCTCTCTTTCCACTGCCACCTTTTGTTAATTTTTGGCTAAAGTTAACTTAAGCTCCCAGATTGTTTAATATTCATGACTAACTTAACAAAAAATTAGACTATCTTGTGGCAATTTACAGAATTCAAATCTTAATTAAAGAAAGAATTGTTTATATCATAATTCCATAGACTTATGCTCTAAACTTTCCACAAACTTGCTATTACTATCATTTTCTTTCTCTTTTTAAATCAATCCCAACTTAATTTAATTTCTTATACTTAATTTCCCTTCCTAAAACCTTTAATCATTTTTTTTTTGTTATGTCTATTCTTGCTTGTTTTCAAATCTTTGATTTTAATATCCTAGTATGGTAGAAACAAAATAATTGGAGTTTATAATAGTCACGTGATCATGGAAAAAAAAATGCAATGTAAAATAAATAAAAATTTAAAGGCATAATAACATAAGGACCGTCACAAAAGGCATCCTCCGAAAGGGAAAAGTCCCATAAGAACTGTCACAACGTACTCAGAAGACGCCGTGACAAGTGAGGCAACTAAATTTTATTAAAAACAAAAAATTGGAGTCACCACCATTCTTTATTTGAGTAAGGAAAATAACTAACAAAACCATTTAAAAAAATTTTAAAAACAGTTTACAAAACAAAGTTAGGTTCGAAAGTCAATCTATGCACAGGGAAGGGTAGAAACTTAATCTCACTGTACCCTTGATACATCCATCCTACAATAGTTATCTCAAAATTAATAGTGTGATTCATTAATGTCATAATGTACTCGAAGGGTGCCGTAATGTAAGAGGCAACTAAATTTTATAAAAACTAATTTTATAAAGTCGTCACTAATTTTTATTTGAATAGGAAAAATAATTGGGAGTCTGATTATGCATATGGAAGGGTAAAATTTAATCTCACTGTACCCCTACTACATTCATCTTAAGACGGTTACTCAAAAGCTAATTGTATAATTTAATAACCTTGAAATATTTATTTTATCCTACAAAAATCAAGTCAACTGGTTAAAAGATTAAATCACAAATATTTACAAAATAACAAATAAAGAAATAAATTAATATATTCACAAAATAACAGGCAATGAATTAAATTAAAAACTACAAAATACCAAGTAATGAATTAGATAAAAAATGTTCACAAAATATCAAGCAACAAATTAAATTAAAATATTCACAAAATATCAAATAATGAATCAAATGAAAATATTTATAAGATTAATTTGCTCAAAGTGCCTACGTATCCTAATTGAGAAATTATAGTCTCGTAGTTCATCTAGAAAATATTTGAGAGTTAAAGAATTTTAATTAAAAAAATTATTGGTTGATTAAAAAAATAAAAATTATTTGTTAATTGACTAATTAAATAATAAAAAAAATGGTTTGTCAAAGTATTAAAATTAATTCGATTTCTATACTACTCACAAGTCAACGAGCCGTCACAGCAAAACTAACTGTTAAAGATTCTAAAATTATTTTCGACACTAAAGCATTATCACAATACAATAACTTGGCCTCAATTATATTATTTTAAGATTGATTTTAAATTTAATTTCAAAACCGAAGAGCCGTCAGGACAATATGACTTTGATTAGATTTATTTTCTAAGTCAACATGTTGTCACAACTTAACTGACTGATGAAATTAAGTTTAGAAATAAAACTCAGTACAAGACCAGAGGCATAACTCCTGAGTTTTGGGTCACATGGCTGTCACGACTCAAATGGCCTTAGATTTATTTAAAATTACTTCAAAATAGAAAAAGACATAAAAAAAATTCTTTTATTAAGCATCAATTACAAATCTAATGAAATAAATCAAAATAAACAGAAAATCAACTTACATAAATTAATGCTCTATGCAAAGATATATCTATAAACACAATAAGCTAACGTGCCTATAAACAAACAGATTCATTACTCTTGTTAAAAGAGTATCTATTTACTTATTTTAATATTTTTATTTGAGAATGCAAAGCCTTTTTATTTTTATTTTAATCATATTTCCTTTGCTTTATTTGGTCCCATTCCTTATATGTTGTTTTGAGAATTACGCTTGCTTCAGAGGCATAAAAGGAACCCATGAATTTCACAAATGACAACAGAAGCAATGAAACAATATTTATATACTAACATGCCACCACTAAACTAAAGGAAACATATTGATATTCAAGGTCATGAATTCAGTGGTAGTACAGCACTTCATCGCAACGGGCTGCAAGGTATGAACAATACCTGCCGAAACTATCATTTGTTGTTTCAAACATCAAATTGGAAAAATTTACGATGGCTTATGACAAGAAGACGGACACAATATCAATGAGAAAAGTATGATATCATTTTGAAAAAAATAAACTGATGATCTTTTTTCATTTTTAAAGAATATGTATCAATAAGAAGATGACTTCATAATCATTTTATTAAAGATGCTCCACACTATTGCCAGACTATGGTCAAATAGTAAGAAAAAGAGAGAATACATGTTGGGTACAGAAGAGAAACAAAAATAGCAACCTAAGCACATTGTTATACAATATATATACCGATACTCAAACCCATATTCTTTAATCAAATACACTCATGGCTCAAATGTAAACTTCTACCCCATTTTAAACCCAAAGATCGAAGCACACATATATAATAGACACAAAATATTCAATAAATTATAAACCATAGAAGTGTACATGTATTTAAAAGGAAGTCTGATTTTTATCTTTGACACGGTTGCCTAAAGAAACAATGGAAATTAGACAAAGTAAAACAAAAATACTAACAATAAAGCATAATGACCAAAGGAAATGAAAAAAAAATCCTTTAACAAAACAATGTAAGAAAATAGATTCTCCCGTCATATTGTGACAGTTACCAAATATCAACCTGCAATTCTAGGACCAACGATGGATCAGCTCTAAACAAAGCTAGTCACCACCACCTACATGTTTCAATAGATATAGCTATAGGTAATAGACAATGACCTTTAATATCAAACCCTTATTCCACAAATTAACACGGATGGGCTACATTGACGGGATTTGACTTGAAGGTTCACTTTATAGGATAAAGTAAAGAGTATTAATCGTTAATAAAAAAATTAATAGTTAAAATTATGATAAAATATATGCACATATAAAATAAATTATGAAATTGTTAAAATTTACTTCTTTAATTTTTTTCATCAATAGTTAAGACTCCTTACTTTATTCTCTAAAGTGAAGTCCTCACTTTAGAAAAGCTAAATCATTTAACTTGTACCACATGGCCCTTAAGATCCAAAGGCAACACTCCCTACGGCACAGCGCAGCCCAAACTTCATGCATCATGAACAATAAACGATAAACAATAAACAATTAAATCCCAAAAGCTTTAAAGTGAAAGGAAATACAAGAAAATGACAAAAACAAGCATTCCCATATCCCAAATTACTTGTTTTCCATTTATTAGTCTCTAGTCACATATCTCAGCTTCTAACATTCAACAAAAGCAGAGCACCGAAGAAAAAAGGATCTGTATGTAATCAATAAAGAACCCAAATGCTGACGTTATGGTATATTCATCTCTGATCTCACCCTTCACATTTCAATCCTATGGCCTTATATTGACAATTAGAGCATTTCTCTCTGTGCAAACAGAAACGAAAGATAGCTCACCAAAACTCCTCAAACAATTAATTTACTCGTACGGAACTCTGTTGCTGATTACCAGAGTCCTCGACCCCTACAAATTTATCATATCCAATGACCCAAACTTGAATAAAACTTCACAACCAGAGATGAAAACTAAACAGAACAGACCTGTCGTACCAAGCAACTTGGAACCAACGATAGAGAACATTCAGTCACAAAGATTAAATGGACTACCAACAAGCACTAAATAGAAGCATCAAGACATAAATGATAACATGCATTTTATCAAACACCTTTCATGCAGCATATATATACAAGAAATTCAGACATTCAATTCTGTAACAGCCTAGAATATGCGCAGCGGGAGGAGAAAGAATTATTAGATTATAAGGTTTCTCACCTGGTCAGAGCTCCAACATAATCCTCTATGGATTTTCTTCTTCCGTGGTTTTCAGCTTTCTCACCAGCCTCTTGTGTACAGAATGCCCCTTGCTCTCTGCATTTTCCAGACCTCCCTCTCTCTGTTTCTACGTTTTCTCACCGAATCCCCCGCTGCAGTGTGAAAGCTCTTTCTTCACTCAATTGATTTTCTCTTTGCAACGTCAAGGAAAATCCCCCACTACAAAATGCTCTCTCCGCTGGTGCTGAACGCTCTGCGTGAGTGGATTTTCTGGTGAGGTGAATGAGTGTCTCTCTCTCACCCTTTCTTTCCTTGCCTTAGGTTGTCTATTTTCGCGGGTTTGGACTCAACGGCCATGGGTTTAATTTGAGTTCACGAGTTTGGTTAAATTTAAAAATTTTTAATTCGATAATGATAAATTAGGTTGTAAGTTAAAAAAAATTTAACTCGTTCAACTCAACTCTTTTTTTTTTTAAAATAAAAGATGATGTTGTTTGTAAGGTTTTGAAAACCGGACCGGACCAGTCGGTTCAACCAGTCGGACCGGGACCTGTCCCCTCACCGGTTCGGACGACCTTCCAGAACCGGTAGGGTCAAAAATCGGTGAACCAGTTCCAAACCGACTGAACCGTTCAACCCGGCACCGGTCCGTACGGTTAGATTTGCGGAAAATCAACCAAATTCTTGCCAAATCTGTAAACCACTCGCACGATTTGAAACGAAAAATAACATAAATCATTAGAACAAATGAAGAAGATGGAACTTAAAAGACGGATCTGGGGGTGCTCATCTATATTACGAGCTTTTCGTTTTCATCTGTACAGGCAGACCACTCCATCTTTGTAGTTTTTCAAAGATACAAGAAAAGAAAAAATTGGTAATTAGCTTGAGAAACCTGGTGAGAAAAGAGGAAACCTCGGTTCAGCATAGGGAACAAGTAGCCGATTATAGCAAGAGTCACCCGAAACGGCGTGAACGGAAAATGAGTGATTGGAAGGAAAAACAGCGGCGCAGGCACCAAAAGCATCGCTACGCCCTCGTGATATGTATAATCTCAGCAAAACAAATAAGAATGGCTCTATGATCCGAAACCGTGGCTTTTATTTCCCAACCAAACTTTCTCGCCTTCACCGTGCGTCGTGAGCATGCAAGACTGCAAGATTTACTATGCTCTCTCTCTCTCTCTCTCCACTCTCTTTAGTCTTTCACTCTTTCCAAGGGCAGAGCACTCTGCCTCTTGCTTTACATACCACAAACATATTTTTTTTTATTATTTATTTAGATTAGAAACCACTCCTACACGTAAAGGGGGCAAGAGAGAGAGAGGAACTTTTTCGGAATTCGGATTGACGGTGCTGTTGACTTTTTTTTTTTAATGAGTCTTAACTCGTAAGTGAAAGATGTTGTTTTAGTTGTGTTTTTACTTTTTACCAAAAAAAAAATGAAAACAGTGTTCGTTTTATGAACTATGTAAATTATTAATTATGTTTATTTTAATTAATTTATATGTTATATTATTATGTAGATTAATATTGTATTACTTATATGAATATAATATTTTTTTATTTTATGACTATATTTTTTTATGTTTTAAATAATTTTATTATTGATTTATATTATATTTTTATAGTTTATATTTATTTTATTAGTATATAAATAATTATATATGTATATAAATATATATTTAATTATATTCCGGTTCGACCACGGTTTGACCACGGTTGAACCATTGAACCTTAAATCAGTATTTCGACCGGTTCAGTGACCGGTTCAGTTTTCGCAACCTTGGTTGTTTGTTGATATTAAGCGTACTAAATATAATGTTTCTTCTTTTCTTATCTTTTAGATCTTACTTAACTTATTATATTTGACTTTTAATATTGTGTTAGTACTTTTTATATTTTAAAATTAAAATTTATTATGTTATGTTTATGACTTGTGACTTATTTTATTTGACTTTTTTTGTATGTCATCTTTTGTTATTATGATGTGTGAAGAATTTTTAATTTTGTATTGATTTCAGCATTTATTTTAGTGAATAAATTTTTTTTAATATATGTCATGAACTACGAGTTCAACCGAACTCAACCCGCTAGGTTAGTTCAGGTTTTAAAAAAAGTATTCCTCAATCCAGCCTAATTTAATCCAATCCAACCCAAGTCACAAATATCCCTACTCACCCTTATGTTCTTCCCTTAGCCTCCCTAATAAAATTCTTTTCCTTGAACGCTCTTACTCTATTAAGTGTTAAGATAGTATTTTATTTTTCTATTAATTTTAAAAAATCTTATGTATTAAGATTATTTTTATTAAATGACTGATTCCTTTAATTATGAAAAATTAAAATTACAAATTTACAATTATCATGTTAATATCAATTATTTATAATAGAAAATTAAATTAATTATAG
Organism: Castanospermum australe; assembly: GCA_019955255.1. Taxonomy (NCBI): domain Eukaryota; kingdom Viridiplantae; phylum Streptophyta; class Magnoliopsida; order Fabales; family Fabaceae; genus Castanospermum; species Castanospermum australe. The sequence continues at coordinate 150,783 of NSJW01000682.1, forward strand.
ATTTATCAATTCATTATTATATAATAATTGAAAATATGTGAAAGGCAAAATACTTACCATTAGTTTTGTTTCCTCTTTCATTATGTTTTAAAGTTGTAAATTTTCTATATTTTCTAGTAAATTAAATTTATTTAATTAAGATTTGTAAACAACCAAAATGGTCCCGCTCTGGTTTGGCCTTTTTTTTTTTTAAACATGCAAAAAGTGATCCTATACTCGCAGATTCGGTTACCGGGCATTATACAAGAACAGTTAACACCAATTGTAACTTAGCATGTTGGCAAGGTAATAGTACCCAACTTTATAAATGAGTATAAAAGAAATTCTCTTATTTAAGACATATGAATTAATATTTAAAAAAGTATTTTAAAAAATATTATTAATATATTTTATTAAACATCAAGAAAATATTTTATTTTTTTAACAATAAACATTAACATCATTAGTGTCTTAATAAATATTTAGAATTATAATTTGATATTTTAATTATCAACATTTTTAATGTTTTATTGACTGATCTATTTTATAAAATAATTCTACATTAATGTATTATATTTAAAATAATTAATTAGATATTATTTTATTACTAGCAATTTTAGTAATAAAATCTTAATAACTAATTGCTTAAAATTCAAATTTTAAAATTATAAATAATTTCAAATATTTCTTGAAATATATTTTATCATAAATATGATTATATTAGTGAAATAGATGATAAGTTATAAATATTATAAATTTAATTTTTGAAATTATAATCAATTTTGAATATTTTCTTAAATATTTTATATATATATATATATATGTATGTATATGTATGTATGTATGTATTATGATATAAAATTATATTACGATATACATTTGTAGCATTTTCATTTAATAGAATATTAATATATTATGATATTTATGCTAGAGTAATATGGTATTTTGTATGTAATAGAATAAATGAGATTATTGTGATATCTTATTGAGTAATTAATTTATTTATGATATTTTTTTTAATATTTTTTACATTTTTATGAAAATTTATAAAGTGTAAAGTAGAAAAAAATGTCATTAGAAAATGTTGATTTTGTTCATAACTATAAGAGTTTTAATAATTTACATTATCACAATACATGTAAACAAAAAAAATGCAATAATTGAACTAATTATTTATTTTTACTATTTGTTATGATCTATGTTTAAAATTGGAATAAAGGTTCTAATTTGGTGATTAATTTTATACCGGTTATGTTATACGTGATTATGTCTTAGTTATTGCAGTTCATTTACTGATAATATATACGTCTTTAATGAATTATGTTAAATTGAAAATATATAAAAAATTTAAAGTATTTTGTATAATTTATCTCTGTATTTACTGAAACTTCAAAGATTAAGCAAAAAAAAATATTATTTATTTATTTACTTCTTGTGTGTTTAAATTCTACATAGAATTTAAATAAATATAATTTTTATAATAAATTTAAAAAATAAATATATATTATATTCATAAAAATATAATATAAATTAAATTTTATAATACTTAATTAATTCGTTAATTGAATAGTTAGATCATAAATATTTTATGATAAATATTATTTGTATCTTTATTCAAATTTATATATAAAGAAAAACAACAAAACTCATTCATTTAATAAAGGTAAACTAAAAGTTTATTTCAATACTCAATATATACTTTTATTTTTTTACCTATAAAAATAAATAAAAATATTATTAATATTTCATCACAAAATTATTAATTGTCTATTAGTTTAGTTTGTAAATTTGTCAGGTTCTATATAATATAAATTTGGTTTTTTCCACTCAAAATTTACACTCAAACTGAGTTTCGTCTGTAATATGATTTGTAACTTAATCCCAAATAAAATATAAATTTATTTATTGTAAAAAAGGTATATACATAAAAAAAAATAATAATGAATGAGAGCAGAAGTTGAAAAAGAGAACTTGTAATCAAGTACAAAAAAGAAAAGAATAACCTTTGCATATGGTAAGAATCACAGCACTAGCCGGATAACAGGTATATGGGGGCCCTCAATGATTAAAGCCATCATAGCCCACAGTAGAAAAGTCTTGCTTTAGTCTTCCACTTTTAAAGTAAGCTAATTTTCGGGATGATATACATTTTACTACAAATTGATGCATGAATATTGGAAATCCAAAAACTAAATGAACTATATCATACAATGGATTAAATAATCCCTTGATATGCTACATTAGTTATTATACAGTTTAGCCATTGCAGTACGTAAATCAAAATGAAATGGGGTAGCCATTGCAGTTAATATATAAATGAGTAGCTACTAATATAATATAAACCTAACTTTCAGAAAAACTGAAAACAGAGAAAGCTTTGAAGCATACTAATAAGGTCCAAGGCTCTTTCAGGCAAATCATCAAACACTTTGAATTGCTAAAGAGCGCAAATAGCATGCAAAATGCTAACCTACAAGGCTAATAGGTAAGAAACTTTATCTCATAACAAAAATAATAATTTTCAGCAAAGAGGTGGTCAATTCATTCACGCAGAGGTAGGAAAGAGCTGCTCACCAATTGGGCAATATATTAGGGACCATGCTCCACATTCATTTGCGCAAAGGTAGTTTTGCTTGGTGGACTGGGATGATGGCCCATTAGGCCGGAGTACCGTGTACATGGGTGGTACCAAATACCAGAACCCGGCCCAACTATCTGGTATCTGATTGACAGGAGAAAAACAATGATAGACTCGAATAGGTGTCGTTCTCCAGTACGAGGATCATTACCTAAAGATAATCGTGAGAAAACAGCAAGGACAACACGGGGAAGAACACACCGCTAACAAAGGGGACAACCCACCTTTCAGCACACAATGTCGCCTCTCTCCCACTCTCTCTCTCCGAATACGTCTTTTATCTTTTCCTCTCCTCACCATAGAAACATTTTAACTTAACTTTTGGAGTGCCTTCCAGCTACCCGAGAAATATTGGAGCTTCACCCATCACCGCAACGGACCAATGGCTAAGAGGTTCTTTCCGGAACACTTGGCATCTTCATTCATGCTCTCCAAGAGAGGGAAAATACAAATTAACAATTGTATAAGCAGTGCATAATGCCACAAAAGGAACAGCTCCAGCAAATTATTCATAAAAATTGTATGAAACAGAAAAAAAGGGGGCAACTTATTGGCCATTTAGGCATTAATCACAGAAAAGAGAAAAAAAAAAAAAGGCAGAAGAGGACATGGGCTCACCGGCAACCGTGAGCACTACCATCGTCAACCAATGTAGTTGGGCATGAAGATTTTAGGACTCAACCACTCAGTCAAAGCAGTCGCACGAATGAACGAAATGGGAGGCGCACGAAGCTGGAGACAGGAAGCAGGAAGCAGGAAGCACGTAGTTGGAGATGCGATGGGAAGCATCCAAAAATCACTCACACACGAAGCAGACTTGAGGGGTTCTGGCAATAGGAAGGTTAGAGGCGGGAATATGGGAGGGTCAGGGGCTTTCTCACCTAAATGAAAATCACAGAAGGTTATGAAGTTGGAGGTGTGGATTACAATAAAAAACGGTGTCGTAAATGTAAGTTTCAATATACCAAATTTTGAAGTAAAGAATTAAAACTTAAACAATTGAGAAAATTTATTAGGGGCAGAATCAGAACTGACCAAGCACATAATTTGCGGGTAAATTAATAATCTAACAAACCCATTACTTGAACTAAATCTGACAAGTTCACGGTTTAAACTGACCAAGCACACAGCTCACGCATAAATTAAATGTCTGCCAAGCCCAAAAATTGAATTGAATCTAACGAGTTTCAAACTTAAATTGATGAACATCATGCTTGAATAATATCTAATTCATGTGACACACTGAGTTAGTATTTGACAAATAATATCTAATCTGATTATGCAAGGTGTACTAAGATAACATTTATTACTGTTAGATACAGAATCTGAAAAGGATTTCTCCTAACGAAATTAATTTTAAAAATTTAAGTAATATATTTTTCAAAAATAAATTTTCTTATGAACATAAATAATATCAAATTTATAAAAATGAACTTATTTGAAGAAAACGACTTCTGACAAACTCAAGTTTAACATATTTCATCTTTCTTTCTGTATACATAACAAATACCCATAATAATATTTGTGAATGGTCCAAAACCGCTATCAATATAAAATTCATACATATGAAGAATTTAAAAAGTTGATATTTTTCATAATCACAAAATTTTCAGTTTAATGGTCTAAAATCATTCTGATATAATCAACGTTTACCATTACCGTGTTCACAAATTAGTATTGAATTTTTCAAAAGTTTGCTTATCTCAAGAGTCTCAAAAATTTTACTATATTCAAAATTCAATAATAAAAATTTGTTTCAAAATTTTTAAAAGAAATTTCAAGCAAATGTAGAGTAGATAGAAACTATTCATAGTAATTAGTAATTTCTAATTGAATTTTCCTCAAACAATTCGCCTTGGTGAATTGGAGGTTTCTTATATTATTTTATAACCATAAAAAATAACAATAATTCAAATATCAATCATGGGTAATTAAATTACCTAATTTAATTCTTAAATTCAAAATAATTCTAAATACCAAACCTTAAATTCACTATCCAAAATTGCCCAATAAAAATATTTAAAAAATACCACCACATAAAATATCCACTCAGCTAACTTAAATTTGGATAACTCAAAACCTAAATTGACGTCAGATACTACTTTCAATATTTATTAAAACCTCTTACTCTTTTACAAAGAGCCTAGAAGGGAAAGACAATTAAACTTATTTACTTTAGAGTCTATATATAATCATTTTTAGGAAGAAAAAGTTTATTATTTTTCTGATGTGGGACTTAAAATAAAATAATATAAAACTTCTTTTTTTGAATATGAGACTTAAATAACAAATATATTTCGTTCTTTCTTTTTTTTCGCTAAGACTTATCCATATCTTCTTATATATATATATATATATATATAGCCCTAATGGTTTGATGTGTTATGTTTGATGATGACAAATAAAGTATTAATAGATATTGAATATGCTATATATATGTACTTAATGGATTACATTGGATGATGCATGATTATATAATTTATATTGATATATTTCATATAAGAATCATGCAATGAGTTCTATATAGCATTATTTATAGAATATATCTAATAATACTTGATAAGTGTTGTAATTAATACGTCTATGTGAATCATATATACATGATGCACATTCAAGCGTTATATATTTATGAATGTTGCATATTGGGATGTTGAATTATTGATTTGGACTAACTATGATTTGCAAGTAATTATATCTTGTAGGACAGTCCAAATACTAACAATGAGCATTGGAACAAGAAAGTGCATCCAAATTATGCTCAACTCAAAATGACGAAGAGTGATGAGATGCACCAAGAATTTAGAAGATTTGAAGATTAAGATTTTTGGAAGTTTGGATTGCATAAAGAATGTAATATCCCCATTTAAGTAAATATAAATTTTAAAATTCCTAAATTAGTTTTAATTTTATTTTATCATTTGTCATTAGAAATGTTTTATTTATTTATTAGTATTTTTATTTTAGCATTTAAATAGAAGAGAACTATAAAAATTATCTAAGAAAAATTAGAAATAGTTAAAATACCTAAAGGAATAGTAAAAATTATACAGTGGTAATTTAGTAATTTTGAGATTGCAAATGAGGGCATTTTTGTCTAATAAAAAATTTAAACACACAAATTAGTCAAATTTATTTTATAAATTATTAATTATTTTCTGAGCATTTATAAATTAAAATAGCTAAAATTATCATACTCTAACCTAATTAAAAATTGATATTTAGAAAGATTTATATAAGTAAAAATATTATTTGTCCAAAATGACCAATAACACTACGATAAGTGTCAAATTTTAATCAGATAGAAGAAATAATTACTGTCTAGTTAGAATAATTAAATATGTTACTATTTAATTCTTCCTATTTAGTTCCCATCTAACTAACCTAGTTACAAACTAATTAAAAACCATGATTAAATGGATTAACATGACTAAAAAGCAAGCTTTTCTGTTGGTTACCTAATAAAACAAATTAGATTAAGATAATATAAACAAACCACTTATTTTCCCTTGTATCCTAACTCCAAGGCCAAGCAAGGAGAAAAGGAGAAAAAGGAAAAAAGAAAAGAAAAGAAAAGAGAGAGAGAGGCAGTCATAGTCACGGCCAAGGGGAGAAAGTAGAGAAGTGAAGGAGAAAAAGAGAAAGAAAGGAGGAAACAAACTCAAATCCTCACCAAACTTCAACTCCAAGAGGTAGGGAACTCAAAACTTTTCTTTTTCCTTTTTTAAAACCATAGTTTCATGGTGGTTAGTAAACTTGAATCTATGGAACTTTCTCTCTCTAGAGTTTTTGGTGTGATGATGGGTGGTTTGGAGTAAAGTGAACCACTTAAGTGAAGGTTCCAAACCTATTTTCAAATGGGAGTGACACGGGATAAAACGGAGGGGTAGTTGAAAACAGCAATTCGTGGACTGGACAGGTACAAAGTTTACTTCGACTATAACTTTCTGTAGCGAATTCGAATTGGAATGATTCAAAGCCAAATGAAAGGAGACAAATTAAGCTTTAAAACGACACAAGAATCACTGAATTCTGTGAAGGAACGAAAAAGATATGATAAGAAGAAGATGATGCTTCTGATGGTTACAAAAGAGGGTTTAGAAGTCAGAAAATGAAATGGATAAATTGCTCACCACTCCAAGGATATAGGATAACTCCACCGCCTTAGAGATATAGGGCAAATGCACTCACCACTCTAAGGAATCCACCAAAGGGATACATAAATGCTAAGATTAAGTCACGACTCAATGGAATACACCAAAGAGATACAGAGCTTAGAGAAGGAAGCACAAAAGGCCCTCTAAATCCCTCAGGCTATAAGTTTTATTAATCACCAAGTCTGATAATCAAATACAAGAGAAAGCTATAAAAGGCTTTGGAACATCCCTCCAAGCATAGGAAATAGAAGCAATAACTCAGAATTTTCGTTCTAAGCAAGACTACAACTTCCAAGAGTCTTTTTCCGCTACTTATTTATGGCTTTTGACTATTTTGGCAACTAATGAAGAAAATAGCAGAACTTTAGTTACAAAATTTGAAATCAGATGATTCTTGATTCATATGAAACTAGACATTCAGAGCTTTCAAATGACTACTCTTGGTCCACCATTGGACTTGGGCTGAACGTCCAACAACTGGAACAATTTTGATTTGCATTCTGGTCTCCTAACAGCAAAATAAGCATGTTATGAGCTTGGGCTAAATCTTGAATTAATACATGGTCTTCATTATGAGATGCTCCAGCATCATGCTCCCTCGGTTAAAAAGGACTCGTCCTCTAGTCTTCAAAATCTTCATGAAATGGAATAAGATCAGCAACATTGAAAATGTCTGAAACTTCACATTCAGCTGGTAACTCAATCTTGTATGAATTATCTCCAACACGCTTCAGTACTTTAAATGGACCGTCAGCTCTTGGCTTCAACTTAGCATATTTTCTAAGTGGAAAATGTCCTTTTCTGAGATGAATCCACACCAGATCTCCTTCTTTAAACTCAGCAAATTTTTTATGCTTATTAGCTTGAGTTTGGTACTTCTCATTTTGTTTCACTATCTTTTCTCTGACTTGCTCATGTAACTTCTTGACGAATTTTGCTCTTTTCTCAGCATCACCACTAAATTGATGTTTTGTTGGAAGAGGAATTAGATCCAAAGGGCTACTAGGATTAATACCATAAACAACTTCAAATGGGCCCGCATCCAGTAGTCTGACTAGAGGACCTATTATAAGCAAATTCAGCATGGGGCAAAAGCAAATCCCATTCTCTAATATTCTTTTTCACCAAACTCCTTAAAAGATTTCCCAAGGTTTTGTTGACAACCTCGGTTTGACCATCAGTTTGAGGATGACAAGTGATGCTGAATTGTAATTTTGTACCCAATTTTCTCCAAAGGGTCCTCTAGGAATGACTCATAAATCTCAAATCACGATCTGAAGTGATTGATTTGGGAATCCCATGAAGCTTTGCAACCTCCTTAAAATAAAGATCAGCCACTTGTGAAGCTTCAGAAGTTTTAGCACAAGGAATAAAATGAGACATTTTAGAAAACCTGTCAACCACAACAAATATAGAATCTTTGCTTCTCTGTGTGCGAGGAAAATCCAACAATGAAATCCATGCTAACATCTTCCCATGGAGCATTAGGTACAGGAAGTGGAGTGTAGAGACCTATATTCTGCCCGTGACTCTTTGCTTTATGGCAAACAACACATCTTTCCACAATTTCTCATTACATCTTGGCTGAGTTTTGGCCAAAAGAAATTGTCTTGCACTAGAATCAAAGTTTTGTTTCTTCCAAAGTGACCAGCAAGTCCACCTCCATGAGCTTCTCTAATGATTGCTTCCTTCAAGGAGCAATTAGGAATGCACAACCTGTTATCTTTGTAAAGAAAACTATCTTGTAGAAAGAAATGGTTAATCGATCCCTTTGAACAAGAGGCCCAAATAGAAGAAAAATTAGAATCAGATAGATAGAGTTCTTTAACAATCTCAAATCCCATTACCTTTGTCTTCATTATGTTTAGAAGCAAATGCCTTCTACTCAATGCATCAGCCACTTTGTTGAGTTTTCCAGATTTGTGTTTGATGGAAAAGGTATAGGGTTAAAGAAATTCAACCCATTTGGCATGGCGACTATTAAGCTTGTACTGTGTATTCAAGTACTTCAATGCCTCATGATCAGAATACAAGACAAATTCTTTGGGCAGTTGGTAATGACTCCAATGTTCTAAAGCACGAACAATGGCATAGAACTCCTTGTCATATGTTGAGTATCTCCTTTTTACATCATTCAGCTTCTCACCAAAGAAAGCAATTGGTCTGCCCTCTTGACTTAGAACAGCACCAATGCCAACATTTGAAGCATCACATTCAACTTTAAACATCTTTTCAAAATCTGGAAGTACAAGAATTGGAGCTTCAACCATCATCTCTTTTATTTGCTGAAAGCTCTTTTGGGCGGCTTCTGTCCATTGGAATGAATTCCCTTTCAAGCATTCAGTAATAGGAGTAACAAGAGTGCTGAACCCTTTGATGAATCTCCGATAAAAAGAAACAAGGCCATGAAAGCTTCTTACATTATGAATGGATTTGGGAGTAGGCCAGCTAGCAATTGACTCAATCTTACTTGAATCAACTTCAATTCCTGCTGAAGATACAACATAGCCCAGAAACACAATGCTATTTGTGTAGAATTAGGCATTTCTTCACATTAGCATACAACTTCTGCTCTCTTAATACCTGAATCACTTGTCTCAAATGCTCCAAGTGCTGTGAATCAGATTTGCTATAAACAAGAATATCATCAAAGTACACAACAACAAATTTACCCATAAATGGTTTAAACACATGAGTCATAATTCGTATGAAAGTGCTAGGTGCATTCGAAAGTCCAAATGGCATGACCAACCATTCATAAAGACCATCTCTAGTTTTAAAGGCTGTCTTCCACTCATCTCCAGGTCTCATTCGAATTTGATGATAACCACTTCTAAGATCAATTTTAGAGAAAATAACAGAACCATGTAATTGATCAAGTAAATCATCATCAAGTCTAGGAATAAGGAAACCTGTATTTGATAGTGATTCTGTTGATGGCTCTACTGTCCACGCACATTCGTCACATTTCATCCTTCTTGGGTACTAAGAGAGCTGGAACAGCACATGGACTCATACTCTCTCTCACCAATCCCTTGGCTAACAAGTCTTCAACTTGCCTTTGCAATTCTTCATGCTCTTTAGGATTCATGCAATAAGCTGATTTGTTTGGAATAATGGAACCTGGAATCAGGTCAATATGGTGCTGTATGTCTCTCATTGGGGGAAGGCTAGGGGATATTTCTTTAGGCACAACATCTGCAAATTCTTCTAACAGAGGCTAAACTAGTGGATTAAACTCACTTAATTCCGCAATTGATTCTTCCACAAGCACAATAGCATACATTTCTTTATCTTCTAAAAATAACTTTTCAATTAAGTTCCCAAAAAGTAAAGTGTTTCCTTCCCCCTTTTGAAGGTTTAGGAATATGATCTGGTTTCAGTGGAGCCAAAACAATTCTAACACCATCTTTCACGAATGAATAAGTATTTTTCTAGCCATCATTAGTTACTTTTCTGTCATGTAACCATGGCCTATCTAACAGCAAGTGAGTAACATCCATAAGAGCAACATTACACCAAATTTCATCTCTATAGTTCTTCCCAATAGAAAATTCAACTAAACATATTTTATTCACCCTTACCTCATTTCCTTTGTGAATCCATTGCATTTTGTAGGGGTCAGGATGCTCTTTAGTTTTCAACTTCAGCTTCTCCACCATCTTTGTTGCCACCACATTAGAACAACTCCCACTATCAATAACAAGGTCACACAATTTGCCATGAGAAGTGCACCTGGTATGAAAGATGCTTTCCCGCAGCCACTCATCTTCATCTTGCTTGGGAGTGATATTCAAGCTTCTTTGAATCACAAGCATTTCTCCCTCATCTGCATAAATCACTTCCTCATCATAGATAGGGTCTCCCAGATCTTCTTCATCCTCTTTAATGTCTTCCTCCACTAGTGTCACAACCCGGCGATTTGGGCATTTAGAAGTAATATGCCCATAGCCTTGGCATTTAAAGCACCTCCTTGAGCTATTATTGGAAGAATTCGCTTGCTTGTCACCTTTAGAATCTCCTTTGTCACTAGAAGACTTGGCTGAAGTGTATGATTTTGAATTAGAGATACTCCCTTAGTTTGATGGGAATGTTCTAGTGGCTGGTTTTGTGATAGATTTCTGAACCTCCTTCCTTTAATTTTCAATAGTCAAAGCAAGCTTCCTCACATCATTGAAAGACCAATATGACTACAAACGAACAGCATCACCAATCTCCTTTTTCAAGCCCTTCAAGTATCGAGCAATAGTTTGTTCTTTTAGTTCAATCACATCACTTTTCATCATAAGTTGCTCGAATTCAATAGTATACTCCTCCATACTCATCTCTGGTTGTTGTTCAAGAGAATGAATTTTCATGAACATCTCTATTCTATAATTCTCAGGCAGAAATCTTCTTTTCAACTCTTTCTTCATTTTCTCCCAAGTTCTAATTTTACTTCTCCCCTCATGATCCCTCTACTTCAAATTTTCCCCACCATAAAGAGGCATACTTCCTAAGTTTCAAGGCTATCAACTTCACCTTCCTATCCTCTGGAAATTTTTTATATTCAAAAATATGTTCAACAGTATTCAGCCAATCAAGAAACTCATCAGGTTGCATTTTACCTTCAAATTCTGGAATTTCAATCTTCATGTCAGAGTCTCTGAAATCAGAATGATCATTCCTCCTCCTATGAGAACGATTGGGAAGACGAACCATGATAATCATCAGAAAATGGGTTCTCATCAGAATCACCAGTAGATTCATCTTCATGGTTATTGGGTCATTCATAACGATTTAGGCATTGCTGAAGTTTATTAAGCTGTCTTCTCAATTCCTCCATCTCAAAATCACGAACATCCTTATTTGGAGTTGCAATATGTCGTCCACAAACAGCCATGGAACCTAAAGCTCTGGTACCAAACCTGACACGGGATAAAACGGAGGGGTAGTTGAAAACGGCAATTCGCGGACTGGACAGGTACGAAGTTTGTTTTGACTATGACTTTATGTAGCGAATTCGAATTGGAATGATTCAAAAGCCAAATGAAAGGAGACAAATTAAGCTTTAAAACGACACAAGAATCACTGAATTCCGTGAAGGAACGAAAGAGATATGACAAGAAGAAGATGATGCTTCTGATGGTTGCGAAAGAGGGTTTAGAAGTCAGAAAACGAAATGGATAAATTGCTCACCACTCCAAGGATACAGGATAACTCCACCACCTTAGAGATACAGGGCAAATGCACTCACCACTCTAAGGAATCCACCAAAGAGATACAGAAATGCTAAGATTAAGTCACGACTCAATGGAATACACCAAAGAGATATAGAGCTTAGAGAAGAAAGCACAAAAGGCCCTTCAAATCCCTCAGGATATAAGTTTTATTAATCACCAAGTCTGATAATCAAATACAAGAGAAAGCTATACAAGGCTTTGGAACATCCCTCCAAGCATAGGAAATAGAAGCAATAACTCAGAATTTTCGTTCTAAGCAAGACTACAATTTCCAAGAGTCTTTTCCGCTACTTATTTATGGCTTTTGACTATTCTGGCAACTGATGAAGAAAATAGCAGAACTTTAGTTACAAAATTCAAAATCAGATGATTCTTGATTCATATGAAACTAGACATTCAGAGCTTTCAAATGACTACTGTTGGTCCACCATTGGACTTGGGCTGAATGTCCAACAACTGGTTGTGTATGGTGAGTAAGATTTGTGCTATGTATGGTTTTTATTAAAGCTTGTTTGAATTTATGAGTATATGGCCAAGTGGATTTTGGAAATATTGTGTGTTGAATTTGATGTTAGTACATTAATTGGGTGATTGAGAATACGAGGTTAGGTAAAATTTTTGAGTTAGATGGAAGTATGGAATGTTTTAATTATTTCCACACTCATGGCCATGGTGGTTTAAGTAGGTGGTGTAAGGGAGTTTGAAAGCTCCAAAGCCCTATTAAGTTAATTCTTTCTATTTGTTTTGATTATTAATGAACTATATTGAAATGTTGATTCATTGCTCTAACATTCTTAAGTGGATTAATGTGTTCTTGTGAGATTTTCTTTAAAGCTTTAATGTGCAGACCTTAAGATAATTGATTAGAAAGATCATCGAATGGCTAGAGGATCACCAAAAATTAATGAGAAGACTTAAGTAGGACTTGAGAAAGTTGATCTCAGAAGCCAGCACCCAGAACTTGAGACAAGTCAAGACTGAATATGAGAAAGCTTTAAGATCTCATGAAGACAAGATTAGAAGTCTGAAAGATATTCAAAAACAAGATTTCTCTACATATTGTGGTAAGACAACAACAAATAAGTCAAGAGAAATCAATCTAAGAACAATCAAGACTTGAGAAAGTTAGCTGAGAAAGTTGAGAAACTTGAAATTGAGAAGAGTCATGCTAAACTTTCTCAAGTTACTAGTGGACAAAGTGTACCAGAATGCTGAGTCATCCAAAAGTAATTATTATAACAACTAGTATTTGTCCAGAGGATAACAACTACTTCAAAACTGTAACGGCTAGTTTTTGAAGACTATATAAAGCTCTAAACTCAAACTTTCAACGGTTAGAAGATTTTACAAGGCTTATAGTGAAAAGTTTCTTTGTGAACCTCAAAGACTATTCTTCTCATCTATCTTGAACCTACCTAAGAGCGTTTAACTTAGCTAAAATTACTGTGTAGGTAGATACATTGCTCTGTAACTTGTCTTAATCCACTCCGTGAGTGTTTTTGAGGGCAACCCATTGCAAAACACTTATTGTAACATATGATCTTGTGAGATCTGAAGTGAGCTAGTGGGTTCCACTAGTTATTGCATTACCTTTTTAGATTGGAGAGGCTGTGACTCAAAGACTACTTAGAGTTTTAGCTTAGAGAGGCTGCGTTTCAAAGAATGCTCGTTATGTATTAGCTTGGAGAGGCTGTGGTTCAAAGAATACTCTTGTTACCTGGAGAGGTTGCGACTCAAAGAATACTCTATTTTATAATGAAAAATCTCAGTGAGGAGTTGAGGACTGGACGAAACCCACGTGATTTGGTGTGAACTAATATAATCTCTGTGTTAAGCTCTTTTCTCCCTTATTTCTTTCTTTAGTTTCAGTTCTGAGCTCATCTCATGTTCATTGAGTGATTTTATTTGGGCCAAAGTTTATACATTTCTTTGAAATCAACTCAACTAACTCAAGTATTTGAAACTTAAGCTTCCATGAGTTCAAATCTGATATAAATCACTTTTAAAGTGTTAAATTTGATTTATAGGTTTCAAAACTTGTCTTGAAAGATATCTGGAATTGATTTACATCATTACTGCATTTTGGGATTACTTGAGAAAATTGAGAAAGTTGAACTTTCTCAACTCTAACCTGTGCTGTATTTGAACTTTCTCAATTCCAAATATTCATACTTAAGAAAGTTTTGAGAAAGGTAATTGTGTTTGCAGTGAATTTCAAAATTCAAAGGAGTACAATTCACCCCCCCTTCTTGTACTTTTGCCATCTTCAGGTCAGTGATTGATTAAATTGTGTGTGAATTAAAGTTTTAGTGTTGTACAAGGTTTAGAGGGAAAAACAAGAGGATTTAACACCTATATGGGGTATTCTTTAGGTCACTGCAATATGGGGAGGAAAGGCACATAAATTGTTTTCTTATGAACTATAGGTTCAAGGATGTGACAAAGATGTTAGATAGTGAAATTGAGGTGATTTAGAGATGTATTCTCTTGTATAAGGTCTTTTAAGATGTTAGTACCTTAAAAGTTTTCTCTCTATATATTACATGCTCACTTTAATTAAAGAGAAATAAATGAGCTAAGTTTGGATGTGATCCTCTAGAGAAATAAAATGAATTTGAGGTGATTCATAAAAGATTAGAAAAGAATTTCCAATAAAATGTCATGGAAGAAGTTCATGAGAAGTCCTACATGTATCTGGGTCCACTTTGTGGATAGGTCTACCAAAAGTATGGATAGTGGACTGGAATCTACTAGTGCACATGTGAAATGGCCACTTTAGTTTTAAGAGACGCCTTATGCTAAGAGAGAATTCTCAAACAGTTAAAGTTTTGGACCATGTATACAAAAGAGAAATTTAAAAAGGGCTTAAGCCCTAGTTTAAGCTTAGTGAGCATGTAATATAGAGTAAAGTTTTCATGGAATTGTAAATGTTAATTGTTGTCCATATTTGAGATTATTGACTAACTATGAAACTGTATTTTTAGTATTTATTACAGGTGAAAATGCTATGGAATTTATTTTTATTTTTATATACTTGAGTACCTACTGAGAATTTATTTCTCACCCCTATAAAATTGTGATATTTCTAGAGTCTTCTGCAGCTGACAGAAGGTGAGAATCTACATTTCCCTGTATATTGACACAAGCTGGATGTCTCCTCAGAGGAGGGCCAATTTGTTTTGGTTATTTAGGATGTTGATTATTAGTAGTTTAGGGAGAATTAGATTTGTATGTAGTATGTACTTGTAGGATGCTGACTCTGGTTTTCTTTCCTTGCATGGCCGAGTGAGGTCAGTAGTTTTTTATGTATATGCATATGTACATAGGTTGGAGTGTTGGCAAAATGCCAAGTTAGTAATCTTTGAATGTACAGTAATGTATAATTATATACAGTTTAAAAATCTTACTTATGTATAATATTACATAGAGTATTTTGTTCTTAACCTTGTGAAATAATATTGTATGGTTCTTTATTCTTAACATGGATAGTTGATGTGAAAAGCGGTTGCGTGTAAAAAATTTAGAATTTATTTGATTGGGAGAAGTTATTTAAGAGCTTAACTGGAATAAATTTTCTTTATAGTAAATTACATGTAATTAGATATATTTACACTTTTGAGCATAGATTTAAACTTGACTACTGTAGATCATGTTTATGATAATGGATCATAGAAGGAGCAAGAAACTCTTTTATTAATAGGTTCTCTCACGTAATGCTTCAAACGTCTCCCATTAACATTGAATGTCTTTTTGAATTCTCTTCCACTAATTCAACGGTTCCATGAGAAAGCAGATTGGTAACTACAAAACATCTAAAAAATAACTTCACTCTTGAACTGTAATGGAGGATTTTCTGATCAAGCTTGAATTTCTTCTTTAACCCTTGCTTATCCTGATTGATCTCACTAGGCCATGGTGCCATTTGGGTGGAAAGGTTTGAGCTAATTCCGTTCGTGCCATGGTGTCCATGGTGCCAATTTCGTTGCCACTTGGCAGCCTTTTAGATATAATTAACTGCATTACATCATAAAGGTTTGACCTAAGCAAGTGTTAGATGGAGATGGTAGCTATGTGTAATCTTTCTACTCTTACATGTATTAAATTATTTTATTTATTGAGAGAAAATTCAAAGTCAATGTTTATTCTAAATTGATAGGATTTTTTTTTCTTCAAACTAGATTTATACTCATGCGATGCACGGTGAATTTATTATACGAAATAAATAAAAAGATTACTAATTTGTAGAAATCGATAATATTTATTTAAATTAAAAGACTAAGAAATACATAATTCACCAAACCAATTAAATCATTGAACATAAATATGTGACTATAAATATAACTACTTGCCGGTCATGATAAATAAGGAATAATTAATATATGGTTTTGTTTTAATAAGAGAACTTACCAAAACTAATATTTGTTGTGAGATATTATTTGGTCATTATATTTAATGACCATATACTATATTGATTAAATTCATATATTAAAAAAGTTAGAGTTATAGTGAATAAGATTAGTCACAAAATAACAAAATTTATTATAATTTATATCTTAGTTATAAGCCCAAATAAAATTAAACATGTACTGATAGAAGTGTATCAAATGACAACAGTAATAGAAACATATAAAGTTAAGATTATATTCAAAATGATGATGTATTGTTAACTCACTATTAAAACATATAAAAGTTAAAATTCGTAAAAATATTAATTAACTCATTTCAAAATAATTTTAACCAAAAAATATTAACTTATTAACGTTTGATTGGCAACTAATCAAGTAATGATATGCAAAAAGTAATAATAATGTAAATACAAAAAGGCAATTAATATGATGATATGTAAAAAGAATACTAATTAAAGAGATTTGAATTTGAATTACTGATGCAATAAATTAGATAATATGTTAAAAAATATTAATAATGTATTTATCAGTGAAATATATTTTTTTTGACAAAATATGATTTTTTCGTGACAAAATTTGATTTTCTTTTTGTACACAATAAAATATGAATTTGAATTCATTTGTAAAAAACTTGAGATTATTTCATTTTAAAAAATGTCTTGAAATTAGAAAGATTTTATCGTAATCAATATATAAATCAATCATGCTTTTACAATATTAAAAGATGTAGAATAATTTTATGAATAAAAAACAAAACAATATGAAAACAAAGATAAAATTTAGTAATGAAAAAATCATAATATTAAAAATAAAGGAAACAAACTCACCAATTGGCATGAAATAGTTTTGTAATGGGTTAAAGAATTCCAATCACTTATGGTTTAGGGTTGAGACATTGCACGAAGTAAAGATTTATTTTTTTCATTATTATCAGAATCATAGACTAATTTTATTTTGACATATTCTTGATAGTCAATTTCATTATCAGTCAATTTTTAAAAAGAAAACATTTTAATCAAACCAAAGGTAATTCGAGATAATTTTGTTAATAAATTAAAATTGAACTATTAGAAATTAAATTATCTTATAATACTATAACAATTTATGAAAAATTATAAAAATTCATACACAATGAAAGTCAGAAAATTTAGAAAAATGTGATTAACTTGCTTCCAGATGAGAAGATGCCAAAACTAAAGAAACAAATTCAAATAAAATAAAATGAAATGCATAACTCTAGAATGAAGCATAAAAAATCTTTGTATATTGAAGACGAATCTTAATTAAAAGAATGAGCTTAGAGGATGTGTCAGCAAAGGGGGAAATAGAGAGAAGCGGTAAAGAGGTAAGTCACAATAAATGGAGAAGATGAACAACAACAATAGATATGCAGACAACCATGAACTGCAGCGGACCATGCAGAAGACCAAGAACGGAGAAAATGCATACCATAAAAGTATATGAACGAATGCCATAAATACAACATGTAATCATATTTATACTAAAACATATTTAATGAAATATTCATAATTGATTATAATATGAAACTTTAAATTTTCAAAATTAAATGAAATTAAATAATTTTTCACTATTAGATTTTTTGATGAAAAAAATTGTGCAAGTAATTATTCATACAATTCCAAGAGTGGCAAGGTAATGTTGTTCCCAATGTGGGGACTTTAGGATTTAAATATCTGAAATTGAAATAAGATTCGCCTCTGATGCAGTCCATTTTCATTGTGCCAACCACATTTGGGTATCTTCCACTATTAAATGAAAATGAAACCAATGGATGGATGTTGGTGTAATCCATTAAATTAAAGAAAACATATTAATAGATAATTTTTTCTATTTTTTTGTTAATCAATTCATATTCAAGCTACCCTTTACTTAAAAACTTTTCAATAATAAATTTTTTTATAATTTTTATTGAAAAATATTCATTTTTAAAAGGTACTTATTTTAATAAGTTAATTTTTTGTGATCATTAATTATTGAACTATTTTAAATTTAAAGACGTTAATTGACAACATTAAAATAAAAAAAGTCTAAATATCATTTCTATATCTTATTTTTCATGAATAGAAGTCAAATACTAAAAGGTAATTTTGAAAGCATGTATGGTAATCCTATAAGATCCACTATTTTGGACTACTTCAAATTGGGTGATCTCATAAACCATTCCTTCTTTCACAAGCCCAATGAAGACCTCTGTACAAAACATATATTTATTCATAGTTGCATTAATTTTATCATCATATTGATCTTGTAATACCATTTATATAATATTGTCTTCATTAGGTAACTTAAAGCCAAGTGTAGTCCACAATCTAACATTCATGACTTTAAGATTTGAGTGTAGTCCACAATCTACCATTTAAAATTTGAGTGCATAGAATATCAAATTTAAAACTAGCTTAATATTAAATTTGTGTAGATCAATTTTGATTCATTAATTTTGAATTTTCTTAATTTATATCAGCATGAAATTTGTAAAAAACAAATGTATAAGCAAGAAAAGAAGTTTTGCAAAGACTCTTACTTTTAATTATTATAATAGATAACTTTGACTTCTTTTAGATATTCAAATAAATATAATTAAATATGAAATCAGTAATTAAATATGAAATTTAAAATATAATTAAATGTTAAATCACGTAATTAACTATAAATTTTAAAATTTAAGTGCACAAAATTTCAAATTTAAAAGCAACTAAATATTAAATTTGTGTGATTTTTCCTAAATTATTACACAAATTTATATAAGTAATTTATGTAGATCAATATTATTTGATCAATTTTGAATTTCCTTAATTTTTATCTACATGAAATTTGTATAAAATAAATACATGAGCGAGAAAAATAAACTGCATGAGTAGGAAAAGAAATTTTGGGAGAGACTATTACTTTTATTTATTATAATATATAATAGATGATAATTGACTAAAAAATTATACACTTTTAATTAGATAATAATAATAATTAAATGATAGTATAAAAAAATTTACACTGACAGTAGATTAAAATTATATCATTTTGAAATCAATTCGCATTTTAAAATTTACTATAAGAAATTTAGAAATATGATTTGATTTAATTTGTAAATTTTTATATTTAAAAATACATTAAAAATCAAATAAATTTATTTTATTTTAATAAATTCACTTCATTATTCTTACTTGCTTAGACTCATGGCTAACTAATAAGAAAAGAAACTATTAATTTAAATAATTAAAAGTAAAATTAAATCAAATCCAATACAATTGAGTGGATTTCTTTATGTGCATAACTAAAATTATAAGAATTTGAAAACGAAATTTGAAAATCAAATTAATTCTTAGTTTATAACTTTTCAAATAAAGAGAATTTCATGCACAAATCAAATTAATTGCCAAAATTTGTTCCAAATATATATACTTTTAAATTTAGATTATTTTGTTTGGTCCCAAATTAAGAAACTTTAAGTTGGAAAAGCCTAGTATAAGGCTGCGGAAAAAAATCCCTTATACACAGCAAGTATAATCAGATGGACAAAAATGAAAGAAAAATGGGAAAAGAGAAAAAATTAGTTTTAAATATGAAATCATGAAATTTAAAATTTAAGCACACAAAATTCTAAATTTAAGTGCATGTAGTTATTAAATTTGATGAATTAATATTGTAGGTAATAACTTTCCACGTCTATCACATCAATTTTGATTGTTTTGCTTTCCTAATGTTTCCTAATTTATGTAGAATTTGAAGGAGTTAATATTATCGAGGGAATAAATAACTTTTGAGATGACTTTACCTTCTAACACATGGTAAAGTCATCAGCTAATGAGACATTTGTTGCACTTGAATTTTGACTAAGAATAGGAGCACTCCTTAAGTAATCC
Organism: Castanospermum australe; assembly: GCA_019955255.1. Classification (NCBI taxonomy): domain Eukaryota; kingdom Viridiplantae; phylum Streptophyta; class Magnoliopsida; order Fabales; family Fabaceae; genus Castanospermum; species Castanospermum australe. The sequence goes on from NSJW01000682.1 coordinate 171,060, forward strand.
TATTTCAACAAAAAAAAAATAATTATATATTAAGAATAAACAACAAAGTCTTGAATAAGCTGCTGAGTTTCTGATTTGTGTTTGAGTAGAAATATCCAAGTGTTCCTTAAAAAATCATCCACAATACTTAAAAAATATCTATGCCCGTGTAATGATGGAGTAGCAAAAGGTCCCCATATGTCAGCATGCAGTAATTCAAACACCTTTAGAGTTTTTGTTGTGCTATTTGGAAATGGTAACTTTCTTTGTTTTGCAAAATGGCAGATGTCACAAACTTCAACAGCATTAAATGGAATGTAAGAATGAGTCTTATGTACAATATTCATCCTATTATTGGATAGATGTCCTAATCTCAAATGCCAAAGATCAACAGGAACAGAAACAATGGAATTTCTATTGGCTAAACAAACTGAGTTACAAACAGATGACAATGATTGATTTAGGCTTGTCAGGGATTATCAGAACATAAAGTCTCCCTCGTGCCTCAGCTGTGTCAATCATCCTCGAGATATGTAATTCCTGGATGAAGACACATAGAAGGCTGAAAAATAAGCTTGCAATTCAATGACTTAGTGAGTTTAGAAACAGAAATCAAGTCAAAAATGGAATGTTGGCAAAAACAGTACATCATGAAGGATGAGTGAATCAGAAAAATGCAGAGTACCAGAGAAATGTGCTATGATATGCGTACCATTTGGTAGTTTTATGAAGACAGGTTTTATTCTTTTATAGGACTCAAATATGGCGAGAGTGTGGCATATATGGTCAGTGGCCCCAGTATCAAGAAGCCAACAATTGGGTGATATACCTGAATTTGTGGTTTCTGGTGTTTGATTAACAGGCACAGTTTGGGTGATGGTTTGATTTACTGTGTGTGAGGAGTTATTTACATTTTGCTGTAGCAAGGCCATAAGAGATCTGTATTGCTCCCTTGTAATTATTAAACCTGAATCCTCATGATTTCCTTGTGGTTCTGATCTTGGTTGATTGCTTTCACCTTCTGCAGCAGTGAAGTTTATTGAAGAGTTTTGGTTTCTGAATTTGAAACTTGGAGGGTATCCATGCTTCTTAAAGCATGTCTCGATGGTATGTCCATTCTTCCCACAGTAGGTGCAAACCTTGCCATTATTCTGAGATTGTCCTCTTCCCCTTTGAAACCTGCCACCAGAACCACCAGAGCTATATTGCCCTCAGCCTCTGCCAGCTCCTTGAACCTCAGAAGTTTAATTGAACACAACTTTCTGTTCTTGTGATGTGCTGCTCAGCATCTGTCTTTCTTGCTGAATAACCTTAGAAAACACCTTACTTAGACTGGGTAAAGGCTCAGTCAACATCACTTGTGAACGAACACTAGCAAACTGATCATTTAGGCTTTTCAAAAACTTGATTACACAATCATTTTCATTATAACTCCTAATTGTAGGAATCAATGAACAAGAATACTGCACTGCACAATTGCAGCTAGGCATAGCCCTGAAGTTGTCTAGCTCCTCCCACATCACCTTCAATGCAGTAAAATAATCTGTAACAGACATGTCACCTTGCTTGAAAAGTGCTATTTCCTCCTGTAAATCAGCAATCCTGTAAGCATCTGCTTGAGAAAACCGATCATGCAGATCTTTCCATACGTCTTCGGCCTTGTCCATCCATATAACACTCTTGGCAATGGTAGGAGAAACTGAACGGATGATCCATGAAAGAACCATATTATTACAACGCTTCCACACCAGGTACAAAGGATCATTCTTGTCTGACATAAGAATGGTGCCGTCCACAAAGCCTAATTTGTTCTTGGTAGATAGAGCAACCTTCATTGATATAAACTAGGAATAGTAATTTGATGAATCAAGAACTGGGGATACCAAGATTGTTGATGGACTCTCACTCGGATGCAAGTAGAAAGGATTCACAGGATTCGTCTCGTAGTCAGCCAAGAAAACATCATCCATGGCCATGTCCGCCATTGAAGCGCCTTGACTTTAGCAGAGATCACAGCAGAAGCAGACAACTTCAAGGTGTGCATGTTGATAAACCAAACCTAGTAGTAGTAAGATATAACAATCTACCAATTAACCTTCTATAACAAGCAACATCTTCATAGGAAACGCCTTCCTGATATCTTACTACTACTAGGCCTGATATCTGTTATGCAGTTCAACAGTTGAGTCAATTTTTAGCTCAACCTACCGATATCCAGTATAAAGCAGCAATGAGGATCTTAAGATACATACAGGGCACACCTGGCAAGGGTCTTTTCTTTCCCAGTTACTCAGATTTCCAATTGAAAGCTTTCAGTGACTCTGACTGGGTAGCATCCCTGACACACGCAGGTCAATTACAGGATTCAACATTTTCTTTGGTCAGTCATTGGTTTCCTGGCGTTCTAAGAAGCAACGCACAATTTCTCGTTCCTCCTTTGAAGCAGAGTACCGTGCCACGGCAGCAACAGCTAGTGAAATTCAGTGGCTCATTTACTTGCTCAGTGATCTTCACATACCAATGACAGCACCTGCACTATTACACTGTGATAATCTCTCAGCCTTGCACGCTGCTTCTAATCCCACCTTCCATGAAAGAACTAAGCATATTGAATTGAATTGTCACTTCATAAGGGAGAAGGTTCAATCTGGTAGCATCCATCTCATGCCTATCTCATCTTCAGATCAGTTGGCTGACTTACACACAACACCTTTAACTACTTGGAAAAGTGCAAAATGACTGGAAAAAGTGGAAACAAGATCGGATATAACTCGATCATTCTGAGCAAATCCAAAATCTTTATAGACAGAACCAATCATTAGTTCCCAACCATGGGTCGAATGGAATCCTATACATAAATCAGTTAATAAAAGAATAGAAAAAGCTTTTATTGTGTCACTTAAGTTATATAGGAATTCTTGAACCCAAGAGTTAAGAATAATAAGTTCTTGATTACCTAGAATAGAATAACCAGTTAGAATAATGAAAGAGATTATATTTGTCGAGAAGTGCAAAATATTATGGATACAATCTTTGTTGTGCGTCTTGATCAATTGGATGGTATATATATATATATATATAACAATGTTACAAAAAATACTTATACTTCAATTCTATAGCTTCAACTTCATCAGGGTTAATAAGGAGTCTACTGACATAAAGAGAATCGGATAACTTTCGGAGGCCAATATTTCTTATAAGAATCATTAGGAAAAAAAATCTTCATATCAATAATGAAACAAAAAAATGAATATTTAAATAATTGTTATTGTTAAACTATTACATTGATAATTCTTAATTTTATACTATTGAATTATTAATACAACAGCACCCTTTTTTTTTTCCAATATGTAGGAAGTAAACTTAGATATTCTGTTAGAATCTTGCTTTTCACGAATAGATGTTGAATATTGAAAGTTAATTTTGAAAACATCATGTTGATCTTGCAACATCATTTCTATGTTATTAATTTTATTTGGTAAGTTAAAATCAGGCATAGTCTACAATCTAATAATTCTAACTTTAATCTTTCACGATTATTTCAAAGGAGAAATATCATCAACCTTATCAAATATACCTGCCATCGATTTATATTGAATGAAACAAAATAAAGTAAAATTATAAGGAAGAAAAAAATGCAAACTATAAGAAAGAATGGGAGTAAATTGTCAAAGGAAGATTGAAGCCAATAATAATAATGAAAAAAATGCAAATAATGTAATTTGAAATAAAGCTGAATAGATGAAAAGAAAATAATCTAATTTAAAAGAAATGAAATAGATTAAATGCAAATAATCTAACCCAAAAGAAATTTTGAAGGTTTTCCCATACAGTTCTACTGTTATTCAAAAATTTTCTTCAGAAGTTAATGAATACAAATATTTATACTAAGGCGTATTAATCAATATAATTTAATGATGCAAGAAAATAATTACGACAATATATTATCTAATCATATAACTTTCAAATCAAATTTATATAACTATTTCAATACAAATTATAGAGCTCCAGAGCAGGAATAGTAATTTATAACTATTTCAAATCAAATCATGGTAATGTTATAAATTTATAACAAAATTTATAATATAGTAATTTAAATGATATTGTGGGTTTTCTAATATGTGAATAATAAACCTCCTCAATTTATTAATTATTAGATCAATCAAAATCTTGGGAATCATTTAATTTTATATCTAGAGCTCACAATTTAAAACCAAATCAATATAAATTGATTTCAATTTACTATCAATTCAGTAAACCAAAATTGAAATTACTTTGATTCTATATCATACTTAGGTGCCTTTTAATCTATTAATGTATGTTTGAGAATGTATGTTTTTAATTAGATGTAAATCAATTTACATATCTTAAGCACTATATTAAATTAGTCAAAATCTCGATATCAATCACAATCTTGATATAATATGTAATAGATTTTACTTTAGAAAGTGAATCTTTAATTTTTTTTTCCAAGTTTAAAACCTCGAACTATTTTATTTATATTTATTATGAGAATAATAATTGAGATATTTTTTTGGTATTGAGATTTCTTCTATAAATTGTTAAATTTATAATGTAAACATAAATTGATTTATACAACACTCTTTTGCACCCAATTCCAACCAAAAAGTCTTAATATAATATAAATTTGATTTAATTAGATTGATTTGTCTTATAAATCAAATTAATGATTTATTAAAATTTTAAAGAAATAAAAGTTTGAATAGGAAAAGAATCTTTTCGCGAGTGGAAATTTTTTTTGAAAAGGGTCTTACTTTTAATTATTATAATAGATAATAAATTTACGTAATTAAAAAAAGCTATGTAAATTTAAAAAAAATTCTGATTTGAGTAAAAAAAATATAAATAAAAAATTGGAAAAATCTCTAATTCTATTCCCTATTTTACATAAATCAAGTTGCATAAAGAGTTATTAAATATATAATTAAATATGAAATTTAAAATTTAATATGGAGTTGTTAAGTATAGAATTAAATATGAAATTTAAAATTTTTAAAAATATAAAAGAAACTTTATGAAAAAATTATAACTAATAATTAGACGCAATCATTAAATTTATATGAAATTAAATTCAAAATTAATAAAATTCTAGTAAATGAATATAGGAAATTTTTGGGAAAAAATAAGACTGTATGAAAAATTATTGCACAAAAAAAATTTTAAGGAGACTATTACTTTTATATTATATAATAGATAGATATAGTAGATATAATAGATAATAGACTTATGTAATTAAAAAAAAGCTAAATAAATTTTTAAAAATTCCTAATTTGAGTGAAAAAATAAAAAAATAAAAAAAAATAAAAAATTGAAAAAATTTCTAATTCTATTCCCTATTTTACATAAATTGCATAAAGATTTATTAAATATAGAATTAAATATGAAATTTAAAATTTAATATGGAATTATTAAATATAAAATTAAATATGAAATGTAAAATTTTAAAAAATAAAAGAGACTTTCTGAAAAAATAGTAACTAATAATTAGATGCAATCATAAAATTTATATGAAATTAAATTAAATTAATTCATAATTAATGAAATCCTTGTAAATGAATATAGGAAATTTTTGAAAAAAAAAGACTGTACAAAAAATTATTAAGTGGAAAAAGAAGTCTTCTTGAGTGGGAAATTTTTTTTTAAAGAAACTATTACTTTTATCTATTATATAATATAAATTGTTGAGTAGGAAAAGAAGTGTCCTTGAACAAAAACTTTTTTTTGGAGAGACTATTACTTTTATTTTATATAATAGATAATGGATAGATTTATAATCAAACACATGAATATCACCTAACATCACATTGATTCTCCTACACAGGGGCACCAATCTTCTAGTTGCTAATTGCTGACCCTAACATCGCCTAACATCACATTTATGAATATGAACACAAGGAAAGTATAGCAAGTGCCAATAATGTGCTGTAATTTTGGGTAAAATTACATGAAGATTGAGTAAAACATGCTTGATTATAATAGAAATTTTCCTCTCTCAAATCTCTTATATATTGTTCCTCTAATGCTACATTTGGAAACAAAAATTTTATGATTTTTGACAATCGAATAGGATGCCATGATTGAAGAACCTTCCTTGTACGAGTCATGCAAAAGAGTCTTCCTTTTATAGAACTTTGACTTTATGCCACTGTCAAGAGATACAAATTATTAGTGTGCCTCCACCAAACATTAAACTTTTGACATAGTAGGTTGTTGACAATAACTTCCCTCCAAAACACACAGAAAATTTGTCTTTAAATACAGATTCACCCTAATTGGCAGATTGCATTCCATTGCAAAGTTGTGCCGAGGGCTCTTCTTTTTTCTTATTGAACCAATCAACAAGAACTGAATTTCTCAAACTCTCAAACAACTCTTGTTTTCTCTTTGCATTATCCATCATGTTTCTTCGCTGGTGTTGCTTTGCATGTCTCTGTCTGTTGGTGGGATTCGGAGTAGAAATAGCAGGTGCTCAGTTTCACAGAAAAGTTGGAGACAAACTGTTCCCCCACAGGACAATCATCGTGGACCCGTCTGGGCGTGGAAACTTCTCTACTATCCAATCTGCTATAGACTCAGTCCCTTCCAACAATAGGTATTGGGTGTCCATCACGGTGAAGGCAGGCACCTACAGGTAAACTCAAATTTCATCATGCTATTAGCACTCTTAATTGTTTATATATTTACATTCGTCACTAATTACTTTTAGTTATAAAATTTTCAATTGTCATCTATAGACAAACAAAAAAAAAATTAAATTTGAATACAAAATAAAATTTATTTTAGAGTAATTTTGAAAATAGATTAATAAAGAGTGTGATAACAATCGAGATTGCAAATACTCACAGCCCTCAAATCTGAGTTTTTAATTCAGAAAAATATGTTTTTGGTGTGTTTGTTTCCAGGGAAAAAGTGAAGATTCCTTATGATAAGCCTTACATCATACTAAAAGGAGAGGGAAAGAGGAAAACCCACGTTGTTTGGGATGACCATGATACAACCTCACAGAGCGCTACATTCGCAACCATGGCTGACAATATTGTCGTCAAATGCATGAGCTTTAGGGTGAGAAATATTCATACTAAACCTTTTCTTTTTTTCCCTGAACCCACAAATTGTATCTCATTTTTTGTTTTTGATCTTCCCCCCCGCCCCCTTTTTTTTTTTTAATATTTTGCCCAAATTTTGAGGCTTCTTTTCTTCAAGAAGATGGCTAATAATTTTTGTTTCAAATTAAGAACAATGCTAATATTTCGTGAGTGGCATGTTCCACCACGACCAGCATCCCTATATATGTTTTGGTCATGCCTATGTGCCCCTCTGCCATTCACTTTTCTCCTCCATAGTGCCAATATAAACTGAACTGAGGATTGGACAAAAAAGTAGAATTCTTTGACCAAGGTACAGCGCTTGTCTTTGCTGTTGGTTCGTTAAAGACCCATCTTTTATGTCTAAGTAATTTATTGCTACTTTTGAATTTATTATATTTATGGCAAAGGAAAGGTCAAATTCATTCGGTTAAATAATGCACAATTCTGTGGTTTAAGAAGTTTTAGAATCCTGGGCAAATCCTCATTATCATAATTTTGACATACATACGAATTGCCGTTTAACTAATTATGTAGAAGATTGTGTTCAGTCAGAGCAGAAATAGGACGGCCAACTTCGTACACCTTCTTTGACCTAGTTTATTTTCAACTTTGATAAGCACATATTTATTGTATATACTATCATCTTGAGAGGGTGTTGTGTCTCTCAATTCACATATAATAGTATAAATAATCCAAACTTAGACTTTTAAAAATGCATTTTTAGGTAAGTATGTTAGGTCTAAGCCTCTAGAAAGTCCTATTAAATTTTATAGGTTAACTTATTTATTATTTTATATATATAGTTAAAAAAATTATATTAATGTAGAGTAAAGGCTTATTATATGATATTTTTATACATAGTTTAATAATGTCCAGAGTAAAGGCTTGTACCTATTTCAAACCTTGAAAGCCTAAATTATTCTCTCTTTGAAGGTTTTTATGTAATGTAAGCCTTTAGACAATTATATATATAGGCTGAGCACTAAAAAATCCTATATCAGATAATAGGCTATGTTTTTACTATACATATCTAACTTTTCCTAACTTATTTTCACTTCTAAACTAATTAGAGACTTTTATTTTCTTATTATTTTTAAATATTATTAAAATATTTCTTTTTATATATTTCATCTCTTATCTATGGGAGACTCAAATGTTATCATAAGGAATCTTCACCTTTTCCTTATAAAGAAATTATACATATAAATACAATCGCAAAATTAAAATGTCATTTAATTCCATAAAAAAATATTAATGAGAGAGGTCAACAAATTTGAAAGTTTCCTTTATAATATTATTAGACATAGATGATTCATTTATTTAAAGAAATTAAGTATCATCGAATTTTTTCACCATAAATACAACCAATTAAGATCATGGAGAATTTTCCCGAAAAAATAAGATCATACAGAAACTTAATACTCAAGATTTTCCTCTTGCATAGCCTATATTTATGTCTTGCTAAACAAGTCCCCATGTTGTTGGGTCTTGTTTATTTTGTGTATTGTTTTGTTTTGTTTTGTTCCTGAAATTCTAGACCCTTCAATTTTATTAATCAAGAATGCTTTAGTTGGGACAGAGTTCCTAAATTTGTGTTCTAACGTGCAACAGAATTCATACAACAATCCAATTAATAGTAACCCCAAGGTACCTGCAGTAGCTGCCATGGTAAGCGGCGACAAGTCCTACTTTTTCAGAGTTGGCTTCTTTGGCTTGCAAGACACTTTGTGGGATGATCAAGGAAGACATTACTACAAGCTCTGTACCATCCAAGGTGCTGTTGATTTTATCTTTGGCGCTGGCCAGTCTTTATTTGAGGTAATAATAGTGCTCTTGATTTTCTTTTTTTCCGACTTGGGCTCTTGATTTTTCTCTTGTTCATGATTATGCCTATAAAAAATTATAACCATTTACGGCATGATAAGGAAAGGTAATAAAAGATGAGATGCGCACACAAACACACACACCAGATTTGGATCCTCACCATTGTGTTGGAGAACCAAAAACCAAACTAAATCAATCAATTTGTATAAAAAGAGAGCAAAACAAAACAAATTAATTTTAATTTTGCTCGATTTTCGATTTATTGATTCAGTTTATATTGGTTTGATTTGGTTATGAATATCGGAAAGACATTTTTGTATCTAAAAGTTTGTGATTTTTTTTTTTTAATAGGCCACTATCATATTATTTCACTAAGAAGATGATCCATATATACAAATTAATCGATCAATAATAATGATACTACAAAAAAATACTATGGATCTTTTATTGAAGAAACTTATGTCTAAATATATAATTCATTCAGTTATTTGTTTTGTAGAGGTGTTCAATATCTGTCATTGGTGCGGCCCTAGGGCCTGGCCTTTCTGGTTTTATCACAGCACAGGGGAGAACCAATCCACATGATGCAAATGGGTTTGTTTTCAAAAATTGCAATGTGTTCGGAAATGGGTCAACCTACTTGGGAAGGCCATGGAGAGGTTACTCTAGAGTTCTGTTCTACAACACCAATATGTCCAACGTTGTGCAACCCAAGGGTTGGGAGCTATGGAGTTCCGTTGGACATGAGTAAGATCCCTCTATGTCCCATGTTCTCTACAAATATAGTTATGGCAACACATTAATACTCTTTTTTTAGTCTTGGAGCACATTAATTTATGCTCTAGTAATGCTACTTATACATACCACTTAACCTACAACTTCCTACTAGAAATACTTGCATTTTGAAAGGCTAAAAAAGCATTATAGATTTGAAATATATTTAATTTGATTTATAATTTTATTGTATTTTTAATTTGATTAAAAAGTCTTTTTGAAAGGTGTTTTGTCCACTTATAATACTGTATTCTTTTATTTGTTTGGAAAACTAACTTCCCCACCTAATAGAGAAAAGTCAATTTCTTCCTTTCTTCTATATATATATATATATATATATATATATATAAAGAGTTGCTTTACATTGCAAATGAAATTGATTACTGCACTAAATATCCGAAAAAGTGCAATGCATCTTCTATGCAAAAAATGCATAAAATAATTTCTAGCAAGTTAATATCCTTAAGATTTACAATAAGGACGACAACGTTTTGTTTTCTCATTATTTTCTTTTTATTTTTTATTTTTTTAGTGCATATTTGATATAGCAATAAAAATAGAAGTAAATTTTACTTAATAAGATTTGTGTACAATTTTTCATTCATAAAAGTTTATTTTTTATTTTTTTATCCTCCATATCAAACATACACTTAGTTGTTTGCTTAGGAATTAATGTTTTGATATCAACACTTTTGCAGGGATCGCATAACATTTGCAGAGTATGGCAATTTTGGACCTGGTTCCGACACATCCAAGCGAGTGAGCTGGACTAAGAAGCTGGATTTAGCAACAGTTCAGCGGATGGCAAGTTTGAGCTTCATTGACACTGAAAGGTGGCTTCAAAACCAACAATTCTGAATCATTTTTCTCAAGAAAAGTGTCTGCAGGAGCAAGAACAATATAGTAGTTTCGGTATATAACTATTGTTTTTTTTTATTTAATTAGTTGTTAATTGAGTTAGTTAGACTGTGTTTAGAATTAATGAAAGGTTTGAATTTAATTTCTCCCGCTTTGAGTTTGGGACAACATCATTTTGTCACTTTGTGATTTTAACTTTCTAACTTTATCCCTGTGTGACAAGTTCTGCTAACACTATGTTACCGTGTCACTAAAGAGAAATGAATTTCGACCTCGAGTTCTGGACTTTCAAATTTATGATTTTTTCAAAAATCTTCAATAATGTGATCATATGGATATGGGTCAGCTTATAACTCATAATACAATCATATGGATTTATAAAATAAATTTTCATATTTAGAACATATTAAAAATTAATAGCAAAGTTGAAAAACATTAAAAATAAATTGAATTAATTTTATTTAATTTAAAAAATGTACCTGACACATAAATATATAGTTATTTAATAGAATAATAATAATATAATGCGTCAATTTCTTTGATCGGGCATTCATCAGAAAATTGGCTTTTCATGCGTGGTCCAAGCGTGGGACTGGCACAAATGAAAATGTGAAACACAACACCTACCACCAAACCAAATGGTAGTTAAAATTCCAAAAGCTTCGCATTCATCAGAAAATTGGCTTTTGATGCGTGGTCCAAGCGTGGGACTAGCACAAACGAAAATGTGAAACACAACACCTACCACCAAACCAAATGGCAGTTAAAATTCCAAAAGCTTCACTACAAGTTGAATCCTAATTAGTGATTATTATTCTTTTCGTGCACAAACAAATCATAATTTGATTTTATTCGTGGACACAGATTTGTGTTTATAAATTAGAAAATAAAATTAAAAAGTATAAAGAAAATACGAAGTTTAAGAAAAATGTGGGTTGTATTTTTTCAAAACGATATTTTCTACATACATATTATTCAATTATACTAACATAATTATTTTCTTAAATATTATAACAACTTGGAAACAACAATACGGATATTTCATAAACTGTCGTCAAGTTTTCTCCTAAGTAATATTATTTTTTTAGATCAATTTAATGCAAAGGTAAAATTTTGTTGCTCCATTATATATATATATATATATAAAAGAGATGTATCGAGTGAGAGCATTTTTTTACCATGAGAGTTAAGAGGAGTAAATCATAATCATTAAATTATACATAAATGGTTATGATTAAATCTTATTTAATGCTCACAAAATTATTTAAAAAAGTTACATGACTTTTTATTCTAATCTTGATTATTCATGTAAAATCAAACAGTTGAAATTCACTCCTCTCACTTTTCACAGTAAATACTTCTCTCAGTAGATATGCTCCCAATATATATTTGCATCAAGTTAATCTCCATCGATTTCAATTTATTTGCATGACAATTGATTATCATTCTGATTGCCCTTACGTCCTGTTTGGTACGCAAGAACGGTGATTTCATTCCACGCTTATTCCATAAAATGTGGCACTTCTATATTTGTTTGTAAAAAAAATCTGGAATGATAATTTCATTTCATGTCTCATGCCATAAAATTAGGAATAAAGCATGACATTCATTCCCAGGTGAGATTGGGATTCCATGCTCCATGGAATTGGATAAAAATTATTTATTCTTAATATACTCTTAAAAATTTTATAAAATTACACCTATTGTTCTTTTTTTTTGTAATAAAATATTCTCCTTTTTACGATTTAATTTATGGTATAATTTTTTTGGGTCAAATATTATGTATTTGATTACTTATCAAACTTAATATTATTTTAGTTATTAATATAATTTTTAGTCTCGATGTAAATGGTATGTCTTTGATTTAAAAACTTATTTATATATAAAAATAAATACAAAGTATTTACTTGACATTGTAATATTATTTTTTTAAAAGATGATAACATTTATTTTAATCAAATTATAAAAAAATAAAATTAAACATTATTGTTAATGTTTAAGAGTTTTTTTCAAATAAAAAAGATTTTTCTTATAAGGGGTATTTATGTCATCTGCATCAACTTTGATTTCATTCTACAGTGATTCTATATACCAAACAATGGAGTGGCTTGGAAAGACATTTTATTCCAAAAGTTACTAAACTGTAAATTAGGAATGGCTATTCTATTTTATTCCATTCCATTTTATTTCTATTCTATTCAGATTCCATAAAATCATCATTCTGTATACCAAATGTTACGTTAATACTTGGGCTACATGATTTTCTTCATATGCTAATCACAATACTCTAGAGAGAGTCATTAATAGAAGACATTTAGTTGGATTGAATTCACCGCCACTCATTTGTTTGAGGTTTGAAAGGATAATAATTGCTATTGCTTTATTCCATAAGGAAAGAAAGGATATCGTTGAACGACATGGTTTTAAACGTTAAAGCATTCTCAATCAATCAATCAATATAATATATAAAAGTAAGGTCCTAATTTGTAAAATTTTAATAAGTGGCTAATTTGTAAAATTCTAATAAGTGGCACTCTCTGATATAAATACATCTCATATTTCTCTTCTTGACACGTGGTACTCTCTCATAACACTCTCATTAAATAATTATAATTTAAAATCAAGTTTTTAATATTGATTACAATCAACATTTATTTAAAAATTTCATTTGATTAGAATCCCTAATTGACTTATCAAACTTTACTAACATATCAATCAATAATTAAGATATGATAAATAGGAATTTCTAACCTTCTATCAAATATATAAATAAATATGAATTGATTAATTAATATCAATAAACAATTAGGGATGAAATCTTGATAATTAATTGATTAGAATTTGAATTTTTAAAATATAATTAATTCTGAATACTTCCTTAAATATAGTTTATTATAAATATAATTACAAGTTCCATTCGTAGAAGAAGAATCTATTGACACCCTTTCCTAGAATGTTATTTCTCTATTCATACTCTTTTGTTAGCCTCAATGGTTCAATGTGGTATGTTTTACTGATGACAAATAAAGTATTAATAAATGTTGAATATCCTATATATTTGTATTTAATGGATTACATTGGATAATGCAACATTATATATTTTATATTGATATATTTCACATAAGAATCATGCAATGAGTTTATATAGCATTATTTATATAATATATCTAATAGTGCTTGATAAGTATTGTAATTAACTAATATTGGATATGTGTCTGTGTGAATAATATATGTATGATGACATTCAAGTGTTATATATTTATGAATCATGCTCGTTAGGATGTTGAATTATTAAGTTGGACTAACTATAGTTTACATGTAATTATGTCTTATAGGATAGTCCAAGTACCAAGGGTGAGCATTGAAACAAGAAAGTGAAATATCCTAATTTTGCTCAACTCAAAAAGAGGGAGAACGCCGATGCTTATGTGCTTTAAGGATTTTGATGATTATAAGCATGCAGAAATAAGAAGAACAAGTCCAAGAAGTTTCAAAGATTATTTCTAGGACTTAGGTTCGTTGTAAGGGTAATCAATTTTCTCATTACTTAAGCTCATTACACAAAAATATTTTAAGTTAAGTTTGCCCAATGAAACTTTACATATGACCAAGGTGGAATGGATTTTTCAAAGTATTTTTCAAAGCTTTTGGACTCTCAAAATGCATTAGGATATGTGTTGAAACTCATGTTTTTGAACTTTGATTATGGGCAAGTCAAAATTTGAAAATATTATGCCAGTAATCGATTACTAAGGTTTATATAAGATGCTAGTAATCGGCTGCCACATGTAGGTAATTAATTACCAGCTTATAATTTTCAAATTTTTGTGTTATAGTAGCTCAATAATCGATTACCCACTCTTGGTAATCGATTACCAGACATCAGAAATGACTAAAACTAGTTATCACACATTTTCCTAATGATTTAGAAAGCCAGTAATCGATTACCACACCTGGTACCAGCTCAAACAGAGAGCTCCAGTAATCTATTACTAGCTGCTGGCAATAGATTACTAGTTTAGTTACTTTAACCAAGTATGTATTGACCTTTAGTCACTATTTTGATCATAACTTTCAAAGTACTTTGAATTTGGATTTGAAACTTATTGCAAATGGAAGTAGACTTAAAGAGCTTTCCAATGATTATCATTTGCTCAAATCTGATAAGAATAGAAGAACTTATGAATTTTGAAAGATTGTATTTCATTGCTAAATTCCTTAATATCCTAGTAATTGATTACTAGACTTCAGTAATCGATTACCATGCACCAGAAAACAAAAATAACAGCCAGTAACAGGTAGTTTTCATATTAAATCATTCTCCAACCATCTCCAATGTCCATTTTACATCTAGACTTTAAATATCATCACTTGGGCAGACCTAACAAGGTTGAGAACAATTGAATAACATTCATTGAGAGCAATTTACTCATCTTTTACTACTTTTTCTGAGTTTTGAGCTTACATTAAGAAATCCTTTGATACCTACTAGAGCTTTAATTTGTTTGTCAGCTCTTTGAGAGACTGTAACCCATTTCTAATCTTGTAAACATTGTTCTTTGAAAGGGCGGAGGATCCCTCTAGTTTTTTGAAGCTCTTACACAAAGGATGGAGGATCCCAAGGTAGAAAGAGTACTCTTTGGTTGTAAAGGTTTTTCAAGCACCTTGTTCAACCTTGAAGATAGTGGAAACTCTCAAGTGGATGATCTTGGGAACTGGATGTAGGTCACAAGGAGTGGCTGAACCAGTATAAATAGAGTTTGCAACTTTCTCTTCCCTATACTCTTTAAATTCTATATCTACTGCAATTTAACTTGATTTTATCTTGATATTTAGCTTGTTGAATTGATTTCTCTACTCACCCAAGTTTTATTTGACTAATATAAAATTCTTGTATCATTATCATTGTAATTGGTTCAAAGTCTAATCAGATCGTGATTTGTGTTGCTATATTGCACTATATGTATTAAGTATAATGCTTTATATGTGAAGTTGAGATTATTAGTCATCTCCAAGCATGAATTCAACATCAATGCATATTTGTTGGACCTATTCCACTGCATGTTTTAATTGATTGCATGAAAATTCATATCTGTGAAAGTTGAATTGAAAAATTTGTAATTACCTAATTCACCCCCCTCTTGGGTGATGGTTGCCATGGCTAACAAGTGGTATCAGAGCTTCGTGCTTTACTAGAAGCCTAACTGCTTGGAGTGAAAGATCCTTGTAAGATGGAAACCATTGAAAGTTTTTCAACAATGGAAGGTTTTGAAATTGATAAACCACCTTTCTTTAATGGTGTACATTTTGATCATTAGAAAGGTAGAATGGAAATTTATTTAGAAAGTATTGATCTTGATTTGTGGGATATTGTACTTGATGGTTTTACTTTTTAAACCAAGGGTGATTTGGGATGCTTTGGATGAAAAATTATTTTCCTTGAACATTAGAGCTATGCAAATTTTGAGAAGTGCTTTGAGTGATGATATTTATGCAAGAATATGTAAATGCCTAGTGCTAAAAAATTTGGGATACTCTTGATGCTCTATATCTTGCCAACAATGATTTTGTGCATAAAGATGTTTATGAGAAGCAAGAAAAACAAGAGCAATGTAAAGAGCCTAGTTTGGAAAAATGTCCTCAAGAAGATGTCCAATGTAATGAAACGAGTTCATTGCCTCATGATGATGATAATGCTCAATTTGAAGAAGAGGCAATGCAAAACCAAAAGGAACATACTCTTGATGACTTGATGGAAAATGAGGAAGAAGATGATTCTCATGAAGAGCCAAGCATGCTAGAGATTAAGACTATTTCCTACATGGCTCAAAGGACTTTGATGTACATAATGCTAAACTTAACTCTAGTCCATCCTACAATGAGTTACAATATGCATATGATGAATTGTATAATTGATTGATCAACTTTGAAAAGAATAACATGGCTTGCATGCGAAACATGTCCTCTCTTGAAATTCAAATTGGGACTTTCAAATATAAATATGCTTTTCTTGAAGAGGAAATATGTTTGAAATGTGAAACCTCAACTATTAGTGAAAGCATTGATTTAGAAAATCAAGTTGAGCACTTCTCTTCTAATATTGCCAAAATTGAAGACTTTACTTGCTCACATTCCATGTTTGCTAATGAAATGAAAAGTAATGTTGTTTCACATGGAAACTAACACGAAATTTTGGCAAGAATATTTTGGAATTTCATGATCTTCAAAAGACCAAACCATCATCCAATCTAACTGTTTCTAATTATTGTGGTCATCTAGGACATATTTCTCATTTGTGTAGTTATAGAAGAAATTCTTATATGAGAACTAAGATAATATGGCTTTCTAAAGCTCTTAAAAGCTCTAACACTAACAATGAAGGACCCAAGATGAAATGGGTACCAAAATATCTTGTTAGTTCTTCAATTATGCAGAAAAATTCTCAAAAAGATGGACATATTAGTGAAACAAAAGACAAATCATCAAGAAGAATACTTCCAAGGCTCCATGGTAGACATTTTGGTCAAAGAGTCAAGGAGCCTTCAACCAAAGCTTATCACATGCATAATGGGGAAGTTGCAAAGTTCAAAGATCCAAAGGAGAAGCAATGGAAAAGAAAAGGTCATCCCTTGACAACCAAGGCCAAGTTATCAAATAATTTTACCTTATATACAAATTTATTTGCCAAACTAATGAAATTGAGGTATATTGTTTGTAGGTCTTAAATGTTAAAAAACAAAAAATCAAAGTCATGTGTGGTTGGTCAAAACTTGAATATTATATTTGCCACATGATTATGTTCATTCTTGTTAGACCCTTTGCTCATTAATTTGCATATATCTTGATACGTGGGGTATTCTATGTGTAGTTATGCATTTGATGCTTCAAATTGTGCATGTCTCATGAAAAGAAGCATGCTATTAGAAAATGTTATTAAGGCTAGTTGATTATTTAATTTGTTGTGCTGAACTAGTATATTATGACTACATTGATCTTTGTGAAGAGCATAATAGATTAAAGATCAAAGACTAATCCCTATGGATGCAAACTTGTTGGATACCAAAGAAAAGTGCTTAAATTGTATTGTAGGGTGATAACTATCTCAAATATGGATTAGAAAGGCATATCATTATTTCACTTGAGGATAGCACAATTTGAAGGATCCAACTACTCTAAGAGGGATGCAAATTCAATTGAATGTCATGGACACACTCTCAAAGAGGATTGAAGCTTGAAAACTGGAGTTACCAATACAATGAGAAGAGTATATTTGGTGATATCTAGCCTTACCCCTCCTTGTGCTTTTAATATAATATACTATGACATGTAGGGAATTAGAGACGTGATTTATGCCTTTTCATGTCTTAAGTTGTGCTTCTCTAGCAATATGATTCAAAATGATATTTAACTATGCTAGTATGCTAGATAAGTACACTTATTGATTGAAATGACTTGGTTTATGATTATCTCTGTAAGCTTGGGCTTGTGACTCTATACCATTGTGCTTATGTGGAAATTTCACAAGCTCAAAAGTGGTTCTTATGCCTTCTCTTAATTGCTTAATTGTTTCATATGCTTACTTGGAGATTGGATATATAAGGATTATGTATCTTCTTGTGCAAATTACATGATATATGCTTTCCTAGATACAAGAAGAAGATGATTCATTTTAAGCTTTAAAGTCTTCTTTGAACTTCAATGAATCTCTTGTTGGAATATATCTCTTGAAATGAATTGTATATTGTTTTATCTTATTTGGCATGTATGCTTATTTGAATTTCTTGATACAACATGCCATACATGATCATTGATTGTCCCAAAATGTTTATATAAGTTTTGATGATGATGATGTGTTATGATAAAGCTTGAGTTTTCTAATGTCAGAAATTATTTTCTTGAATTATGTTTATAAATTTGATATTATTTTTATTCATAAGAAAAATTATTATTTTTTTATATGTATTACAATTATTTTTGAAAATAATTTTTTTTGGAAGAAATCCTTGTCAGACACTATAGCTAACAGTAGTGAATATTAGCCTGGTGCACCTTGTATAATCAGATTGGATCCTAACTAGCTGGGGGATACTAGTCTAGTGGGTCACGTGGGTTAGATATCATTTCCGAGCATGACGTTCGTCAGTTTAAGATGTATGTTTTCCAGATTTATTTCAAGCTGTGTGCTTGTCAATCTGGTTAGTTTACCCGCAAGCTGTGTACTCGGTCCGCTCAGTTCAATCTTTGGGCTTGTCAGTTTTGTTAGCTTACCCTGTGAGCTATGTGCTCGATTTATTCTGGTTCTGCCTAGTGAATTCTTCCATGTCAGTTACGTTTTAATTGATTGCTTCAAATCTTCATATATTGAAAATGTTGGTCTATTGACTTACTATTTTGTGAAATCTTTTCGTCAAAAATTATTATGATCACAAGTTTAGACTATTTTATTTCATAAAATATTATTTTCAAGTTATCTTGTTATTTATTAATTCTTAATTAATTTTCCTTATACATACATTCATTGTTTATTTTAAATATTTGTTTTATTAGAAAAACTCATACCTTCGTTTTTCCTATTTCTAGTGTAGTAAATATTAACTGCTCACTGTGTTGTAAACTTACTTAAATTACATGTTTTTCAGATACAAGTAATGAGATCAGTTCTAGTTTAACTCCTCTAATTTGATCGAGTGAGTTCTCAGTTATTTGGTGAGCTCATCACATTGTTCGTGTGGGCAAGTTTCGTTTATGATTTTGAATTTAGAAGCCTCATGGGCTGACTCTTAGATGTGCTCCATTATTTCTACAAGTACGATTCGTGTCAGTATCATATGTGTTAGTCATCGATTGAATCATTTTAAGGTATTTTATTTGTAATAAATTGTTGGTGATTGAGATTCACCTGTCAAATATTACAAGTTTAAATATATACTAAAATAAAGTATCTATGAGGCCCTGTGGTGGCTATTTTTCATTGTTTATTTGGAGTTATAGTTTGAGGCTTGTATGGCTTAGGTGAGCCTATGGTAAGCCCTTGTGATATGCTAGTCATGGACCCCCAGTTCAGGTCATGACAGATTACTTCCTTCTAGACTTGAAGTCGGGGCCATTCTTTTCCTCTTTAGAGAAAAAGAAACCCAAAATTTTGACGACCTGTTGTTCCAATCCAGGAAGTATATCAAAATGGTGGAAACCCTAAAGGTCAAAAAGGACTTTACAAGCCCTAGCGAAAGTTCCAAGAAAAAAGAAGTGTCTACAAAGCCTCTAAGGACCTCCTGAAAAAGCTGGCCTCTCGAGATGGTTACGACAAGAAGATCCTCCACGAGATTTATCATACCGAGTTTGGTAAACTTCCAAAGTTGAGGCCAATATTCCAAAAAAAAAAGGCCACGGACAAGTCTAAGTACGGTAACTACCATAATGACCATGGGCACAACACCGAAGAGTGTTTTGATCTCTAAGATGCCATAAAATATCTGATTTAACAGGGAAACTCTAAAAGTACATCCAAAAATAACTAGGGCTACAAGGGTTCAATCACCCGAAGTCTGAAGTGCGGAGAAGAAGCAGCTCAAGATCTCTGAGCAAAGATTCAAAGTCACATCGATCTCAAGTACGGGATGACAATGATGAAGTCTCCCGAACCATAGCCACTATCTCTGGAGGTTTTCCAAGAGGTGAAGAATCTAAGTCATCTCGGAAGAAATATCTTTGAGTGATATTAAACATCGCCCATCATCCAACTACAAAGAAGAGTCTTAACAAGACTCCGACTATTTCTTTTTCGAAAGAAGATCTTAAAGGAATCCTACCTGGGCACGACGATCCCCTTGTCATCTCGGCCATTATTACCAATTCATGAGTAAAGCATATTCTAGTCGGCCAAAGGAGTTCTGCCGACATCATTAATCACAATACCTTTAAACAACTGAACCTACCTAAAACTGACCACCAACAGTTCTCTGGAAACCTAGTTAGTTTCGATAGAAGTCAGTGAAGGTTGAAAGATATATTGAGTTGTACGTCACGCTGGGGACTAAGTCAAATTGCAAAATGGTAAAAGTAAATTTCCTAGTCATCAATTGTCCCTCTACCTGTAACATTTTTCTCGAGAGACCTTCACTAAACCAGTTCGGGGCAATCGTTTCCACTCCGCACTTAATGATGAAGTTCATCATGAGAGAGAATCAAGTGACAGTAGCCAAAGGAGATCAAACACTTGCAAGACAATGTTATACTGATGCCTTAAAATCAGTGAACAAAGCTCCTAACCTACTTAGCAGAACCTCGAACATTGATTTCAATATAGTGATAACCTCAGATATTTAAATTTGAGATAGTAATTTCTTAAGATATCTTTGATCTTTTCTTTGATTTTTCTATGACATCCGAGATAATAATTTCTTAAGATGTCTTTGATGTTTTCTTTAATTTTTCTATGTAACAAGTGCATTTTGTATAATGATGTACTCTTTCCCTCTAACCATGGTTTATGGCTGAGGTGAGCATAAAAGAATAAAGTTATTTATTTAGCCAAATTATTAGTTATATCGTTAAAGCCAACTCGGTTATTTAATCGTTGAAGCCATTTTGTCTATTTGATCGTTGAAGCAATCTCGGCTATTTAATCATTGAACCCATCTCGGCTATTTGATATTCATTACGCCTTTTTAGTGATGATTCTTAGCAAGTGAATGAGTCACTTTGTGTCGCTCTAAAATGATATGTTGGGCTGTTTCGTACCGTCCAAAGTGATAGTCTGCAAAATAAATTATCTCAAGAAAAATGATATTAACATCAGAAAAATGCTTCGACATAATGACTTAATTTTCAAAATAATCATAAGTAGGGTGTTAACATAAAAACAGGACTTTGGTCCTGAACCGACGAAAAGAAAGAAATGCAAGATGACAAGTCAGAATAAAAGAGAACACATAAAAGCATGAAGATGGTATAAGTTAGGCCTAAAGGGTTACAATTGAAAAACATTGAAAAAGTACAAGTTAAGCCCGAAGGACTACAATGGAGAAGCAAAATAAAATCAAGGGTCCTCGGGTAGGTCCTCCTCGACCTCCACCAAAGCGCCATCTCGGACTTCCTTCTCTGAGTCCATTCTAGAAATATCGATGCTAGGATGAAAGAACTGGATTTGAGAAAGTGCATTGTTCTAAGTATGGGTCATAGCGCGGTCCAAAATTTATATATATATATATATATTCTATAATTATATATATATTCCTAGAGTCCATTCTAGAAATATCTTAATAATTATATATATATTCTGTAATTCAAATATTTAGATTATGTTTAATGCTTTATATTTCTATTAAATATTTTTAATTATTTATAAAATTTATTTTGAATATACAAAATATTAGAATTCTAATGTTTAATCTTTAAATAATACATATTTAATATTAGTTAATATAAGTAAAGAATATTATAAGTTTTTTTTATTTCAATCTAATTGTCTATTATTATTAGTTTTCACAAATATTACTTAAAATACTAGAAAGTCAACTCATAAAGACGTCAATCATTGAGTTTTATTTTGAATCAGATTTTGAATTTTAACATAAGTCAGCAAATCAATAATTATAATGCTTAATATTTGTTTTTTTTATAATGTAATATTAATTAAATAATTTTGAGTTAATGATTTTTAATGAGTGTTTTAATATAGTGACACATGTCAGAAAGTGAAATAAGACAGGTATTTGCGCCAGAGAGTGTCACTTGTCAGAATTTTATGAACTAATGCCTTACTTATATATATTATACTAAATTTTTACCTGTGCGATGCGCGGTATAAAAATATTATTATATAACTTGTAAATATATATAAATAATAATTAAAAATTACAAATCTATTAAGAATTTATGTATAATGTACAAAAAAAATTCATAGAGAAAATAATATTACGTATGAATATATGTAAATATAAATATTTGAAATATCATTACGAAAGATAATATACATGAAACCTAATATAATATCCATGGAAAAAGAATATCTTACACAAAACTTAACAAATTTGCTAACCAAATTGTTAGTCTAATTTTAAATATTTGTTTGGATATGAAGATTAAATTTATTACTGGGCTAAATTTGCCACTAGATGATTGTAGACAAAATTAGGGGATTACCCACCCATACATTAGGACTATTGCCACGTACGGCAAACTTAGCTAGACTATCAGCAATGATATTTTGGTCACTTCTAACAAAATTACAATCAAAAGTTAGAAACCAGGATGCTAGTAGATTAATATCTTTGATGATGCATCAGTTGTAGGAGAAGTCCTCTTGACCACTCTTGATAGCTTTGAAGACTTTTTGTGCATCACCTTGCAACCATACCCTATCACATCGCTGTTCTCTGGCAAAAATCATACCCTACTTTGTTGCATAAAGTTCACCATAGTAGGCATCAATGAGGCTAGACTTCTTACAGCTCTTACATGCTGTGAAAACTCCATCCGGACCAAGGATAATAATGCCAATACCATAGGACTGAGTAGCAGGGTCTATAGCCACATCAACATTTATTCTGAACAGATTTTGTAGGATAGACTGAACACCAAACTAATTAGTAAAGTGATTAATAGAATACTCACTTTCCAAACCAGCTTCTTGGTAATTATACAGAGTAGTTACTGCATGTAGTGTCACCTGAGTGGCAGACTTGGTTGCTTTGCCTTGCCAGATTTGAATACGTTCCCCCCATATGGCCCACCAGCTCATTAATAATAGTTCCAAAGATCTGCCTTTGAGTGAGGATATAAGGTACCCCACGTGGTCAAGCCAATTCTCTCCTTGCAGAACTAAAGTAGAAACTCCAGGGATGTTCAAAAGGATTACTTCTTTGGAGAAACTACAGTC
The DNA here is from genome assembly GCA_019955255.1 of Castanospermum australe. Taxonomy (NCBI): domain Eukaryota; kingdom Viridiplantae; phylum Streptophyta; class Magnoliopsida; order Fabales; family Fabaceae; genus Castanospermum; species Castanospermum australe. The sequence goes on from NSJW01000682.1 coordinate 194,484, forward strand.
CCAGAGTAAATGTCGAATATCTTCTGGTACTAGCTTGCAAAAGTAGCATTCTCCCCCTGCATCAACACCTCTGCAAGCGAGCTGTAGCTGTGTTGGAATAATGATCCTGAAAGCTCTCCATAAAAAGACACGAACCTTTGGGGGAAGTCTTAATTTCCAAATTATCTTCCAAGTAGTTGAATATGACTTAGGATTTGCAATTTTATCTTTGGTCTCTGCATCATAGCTTGATAGTTTGACATTCACTTGTAGGCACTCTTAACTGAGAACACTCCTTTGCTATCATGGAACCAGTACAGTCTATCCTCGTTTGGAATTTGACATAGTGGAAGCTTCAGAATCAACTTGGCATCTTCATATGTGAAGAGAGACTGCACTAATTCAGACTTCCAACTCCTGCTTTCATGATTAATTAATTGGGCTACTCTCTCTAGCGAAGTGTCAACATTATCAGGCTTTATGGGTTTAAAGTGATTTAGAGATGGAAGCCACGGGTCCTCCCAAATGTTAACTGATAAACCAGTATCAATTCTCCAAACCAATCCCTGCTGTAAGAGCTCAAGGCCTGCTAGGATGCTTCGCCGAGTGTAAGAAGGGTTAGTACCTACATGAGCATTGAGGAAATTCCCTCTTGGGAAATATTTAGCCCTCAGTATCCTAGACACCAGAGAGTCTGGGAAATGTATCAGTCTCCACCCTTATTTTGCAAGCATAGCTTTGTTAAATAAGTGCAAATCTCTGAACGCCATTTCACTTACTTCCTTTGGCCAACATAGTTTATCCCAACTTACCCAATGAATCTTCCTTGCATCAGATTTGGTGCCCCACAAGAATTTACATATCATATCCCCCAACCCCTTACAAAGAGAGATAGGAATTTTGAAACATGACTCAAGTAGGTTGGTATAGACTGTGCCACTGCCTTGATGAGAATTTCCTTCCCTCCTCTAGATAGGAGTTTTTCTTTCCAGCCTTGAATTCTTTTCCAAATTCTATCCTTTAAAGATTAGAAAGAGTCATTTTTTGCTCTACCAACCATTGTAGGGAGCCAAGATTTTTCACTAAAAGCAACTGAATGTACTCTATTAGCAGTTTGAATTGATTGCTTGATGTTAGCCGGGACACTGGAGCTAAAGATAATTACAGATGTATCCATATTCACCTGCTAACCCGAGGCTTTACCATAGAGGGCTAAGGCCTGCTTCACTCCTTCACAGTCCTCCATAGAAGCTTTTGACAATATTAAGCTGTCATCTACAAAAAATAAATGAGAGACTGATGGGGCTGATCTACAAACCTTCAAACCATGAATTTCTCCTCTGTCCCCCGCAGCCGTAAGCAAAGTTGATAGCCCTTCTGCACAAATAACAAAGAGATAAGGGGACAATGGATCCCCTTGCCTTGATCCACGTTGAGGAGAAAAAATCTGTTGAGGAACACCATTAAGCAACACAGAGAAGGACACAGATGACACACAAGCCATGATCAATGAGATCCAGTATTCACAAAAACCCAGTTTCCTCATAATGGCTTCTAAAAAGGCCCATTCCACTCGATCATAGGCTTTACTCATGTCCAATTTCATTACAAGGTATCCTTCCTTACCAGAGCATCTAGCTTTTAGAGCATGGATCAGCTCGTACGAAATCAAGACATTGTCTGAGATGTGTCTATTCTGAACAAAAGCACTCTGGGTTTCAGAGATGATGTTGGGGAGGATGACGATGTTGGGGAGGATGACCTTCAATCGATTAGCCAAAGTTTTAGCTATGATTTTGTAGATGTTGCAAAGTGAAATTGGCCTCAGCTGGGTCATGTTTTCTGGATTTTGTAATTTAGGCACCAACACAATAAAAGTTTAATTGATAGAATAATCAAAGATACCATCAGTAAGGAAACTTATTACCGCGTCAGTGACATCCTTGCCAATTATGTGCCAGTATTTCTGATAGAAAAGGGCTGGCATACCGTCTAGACCAGGGGACTTTGTGGCACCCATCTGGAAGAGTGCCTCCTTCACTTCACTTGCAGTAAATTTTATTTTTAGAAAGGCATTCATTTCGTCACCAACTCTCTCGGGGACCGCTTTTTAAGCTTCATAGATGTTGTCTAGATGAGAAGTAGTGAATAAAGTAGGGAAGTAATTGAGGGCTATTGCACTTATCTGCTCTTAAGTCTTGCACCATTGACCCGATTCATCCTTTAACTTCACAATTTTGTTCTTTTTTCATCTAGCAGAGGCTCTACTATAGAAGAATTTAGTGTTCAAGTCTCCTTCTTTCAACTAGCTAACTCTAGAGCATTGTCTCCACATAATCTCTTCTCTCTGCAACAGTTCATTAAGTTGCATTTCAAACTCTTCAGTTTGGCAATGGAATCACTAGTTGCAGGCAATGAGGAGCATTCTTAGACTTCCTGTTGCAGTTTGTTAATAAGTTTGTCTACATTACCAAACTCAAAGGAATTCCAGGCCTTAAGACCTCTACTAAGAGAACTAATCTTGGATGTTACCTTGAGAATTGGGTGCCTATCTTAATATTGTCTCCAAGCCTCAGAAAAAATTCTTTCATAATCCGCATGTCTATCCACATTTTCTCAAAACGGAACGATCTAGCTCGCTTATGATTTCTGTCATACTACTACCTTGAGTATATAGCAGGATAGGTGAGTGGTATGAATGAGAGGAGGAGAGGTGATAAACTTGAGCACTATGCCATCTCTGCATCCATTCACCATTGGCAAAAAATCTGTCCAGCCGCACCTAAATATTTTGCTCCGCACTTCTGTTATTACTCCAAATGTATTTATATCCGATGAATTCCAAATCTATCAGTCCACACTCATCCACAGCATTGCGAAAGGCATTCATTTACCATTGAGGCCTAGTGGAGCCCCCCGACTTTTCATGACTGAATAGGATTTCATTAAAATCCCCTCCTACCACCCAAGGCAAAGAATTAGGACTGTGTAGACTTTTTAAAGTCTCTCATGAGGATCTCCTCTGAGCTACGGTAGAAGAACCACAAAAGAAAGGGAACCTCCAGTTGTCTTCCATTAGTCTACTTCTGAGGACTAGGTCAATAAAATTATGGGAGTATTGTTGAATGCCAGCATCAGACTCTTGATTCCACAGGATCCCCAAGCCACCTCTTCTATTAGTGTTGTCAATGCACAAACCATTGTTAAAGCCGGTCCTCCACTTGAATGATTCAAATTCCTGATTGGAAAGCTTTGTTTTAATCAAGCAGAGGCAGTCGGGAACTTCTTGCCTCAGAAGGAGGTGTAGAGTCGAATTGCATATGGGTTCCCAAGCCGATGGCAATTCCATAATAGTAGCTTCATGGCTCTCGGCAGAACTGGAATCCAGTCACCGCCGATTCTACATCCTCCATAACAGAAAGACTATCCTTCATTCTTTTAATATATCAAGATGTAATCATCTCCCCTTATTTAACTTTGCATATGACATATATATAGAGAGATAAAAGACAAGGATGCTTTCAAGATATCAACTATGATGTAAGTAATGCTTGTCAACTTGTGGTAAGTCTACACTTAGCATGTAGCAATTAGCTTTAAGAGATCATGTAGAACATTTTTGCATACCACATGTTAAATAGCTACCACTTGATGGATGTCATAAAAGGGCATGATGTTAAAATTATTCAAATAAGAGATCATATTCCTCCCTTATATCAAGCATTCATCAATGAAAGAACCAAATGATAGAGATGTGAAGAACTTTTATCTTCTCCCATTGATATAGAAGAGACAATTATATATATTTGAGGGAATCATAATTGACATTTTTTAAGAGAATTAGTAATATATCACTTCATGCCAAATAAAGATGTAAGCCAAGAGATATAAACACAATTAAGACTTATGCTCCCTCTCAAATCATGCATATCATCAATGTAATGTAAGAATGATATGTGACCAACATGCATAATCCAAGGTAACAAGAATCTCACTATCAAAACAAAAGATTTAAGCCATATAGATCAAAACAAAGAATAAATAAGCAAGGCTCACAATTAGATGAAACACAGGATATATCAAGAACAATATGTTTGCCAAGACCATATAAGCATATTTAAAGCAAGAGGAGTAAGGCAAACTGTATTCTTTCTTAATTTATCAAGAAACAAAATATTAAAATTTCTCCCCCTTTCAAAAGTAGTTTTCATAGATAAATCTCCTTTTCTAAAATCATCTAAGAAATGTAGAAGGATTTTGTTATGAAAAATGCATTCTTTGAGAATAATCAAATCTAAGTAATTCAAAGAGAATTTAAAAGCATAACTGCCCCTTTTTTTTGTCATTTGATCAACATCCTTGTGAGAGTGAAAGCACTAAAAGAGCAAGGCCACTCTTTTGTTATTTGAAAAATAGCATTATAGAACTTTTCAAAATCTCATGTTTGGAAATTTTCTAAAACCTTCTCTCATGATTTGATGACACATTTTGAAACAAGTTGAGAGAGTATTACATTTATAGCACATATCCAAACAATTTTCAATTTCAAGAGTTTTAGGGTTAAGAGTATATACTTTCAAAGTCTTAAAATAAATTCAACTATTTCTCAAGGATAAAAAAAATTCATTTCAAATAAGATAAGAATTTTTTTTTAAAATATTTTCAATCAAACTAAAATTCTTTTACGAGATGAACATGAATTTCACAACAATTAAGCTACTAAGTATTCAAAAGAATCATAGATCCAACATTCACCATGATAAAATATGTCATAGGGATGAAAGTATGCTAAAACTAATGACATACACCCTATATGCAATGACAATATTAAGAAGATAAAGCAAATTAGGCACATTGTCATTGCTAAGCATACTTCCCATGTAAGAATAACATCTAATCCTTAAAGAGCACTTAATCAACAAGTATCATACAATCCAAGATTATCATAAAAGTTCAGAGGTAGAGATACTTCTTGAGTTTGATGAAATGCGATGCTCCTTCGAAGGGTTTCTCTATTGTTGATCTATTCAAGTTCAACTTTCTTCATTTCAGTTTTTCATTCCATAGCACTTAATGAAAGTCTCCTCATGTTTCTCATCATTCAACTCTTCCCATTGTACATATATGCTTGGTATTTGAATATTTGGCACTAAAAGTCTCCAAATCTTAAGTTAGTACCAAATATCATTTAATCACATATACAAGCATAATTGATGTTGATATAGAATGTAAAGTATGTATCACATTTTCAACTATGGCATTTTCATAATTAATATTGATGACAAGTGAAGAACATATGTACTTGAAGCAATTTTAAAGAATGATTCCAGCTTCTTTGAATTTTTTCTTCTATTAACATAGTAGATGTCCATATCAATTTCTATCAATGGTCCAAAACCACTGTCCATATGAAGTCCATACATATGACAAATCTAAAATGTCGATATTTTCAATAATTACAAAATTTTCAATTCAATGGTTCAAAACCATTCTGATAACTAGTCTAAACACATGACAATTCAAAAATTAATATTTTTCCTTATAGCAAAATTTTTTTATTCAATCTGCAATTTATCATAACCGTGTTCACAAATCAAATATGAGTTTTCTAAAAGTTTCCTTGTCCCAAGAGTCCTTAAGGCTCTAATATATTCAAAATTCAATAGTAAAAATCTATTTCAAAATTTTCAAAGGAAATTTCAAATAGGAAAATAGTGATAGAAACCACTCACAATACTAGCAATATCCAATTGAGTCTTCCTCCAACAATTTGTTTTGGTAAACTGGAAGTTTCCTATATCGTTCTATAACCATAGAAATACTAAAAATCCTTCTATCAATCATAGGCAATTAAAATACCTAATTTAATTTCTAAATCCTAAATAATTCTAAATACCAATTCCAAAATTTACTATACAAAATAGCCCAATGAAAAATTAAAAAAAGTTAAAAAAATGCTACTATGAAAAATATTCACTCACGTAACTTAAGACAAAATTGCATGAACACTGAATCGATGTCAGATACAACTCTCAAATTTTATTAGAACTTCTTACTCTTTTACAAAGAGCCTTGAGGGAAAATGCAATTAAACTTGTTTACCTTAGAGTCTATCTATAACTATACCTAGGGGAAAGAATTTACTATTTTTTCAATACTTTATTGAAATTATATGATTTAGGTAGGGAAAAGAAAGAAAAGAGAATGGAGATGAAATAATAGTATTGATTGATATGAGAAAGAAGTGATAGATGGTTGATATGTGTTACAAAAGATAAAGTACTAACCCCTATTTTTATTATAGTACCCTAATCAAATAAGTAAATAAATAGGAAACATAATGAAATTAGGATACAACTCCTAAAATTACTTTCTCAATTAGAAGACTAATTGATTCCACAATATATACTGAAGATCTTGTAAAATATTCTAAATATATACTAAAAGATATTCTAAAATATTCCAAAGATTCCACAATATATACTAAAGATCTTACACAATATATCTTAATCCTTCTCTTTCTCTTCATCTTTTTTTTTCTTTCAGATCGTCACATAATCCATAACCACTCCCTTGTTGAGCTCTCTTACATGGCCTCTTTGTTCAACCTGCTGATGTAATCTCGGTGACTCATCTCTGCCCTGCTTAAGGTTGAGTAGTTCTGTGGAGGATTTCGGCTGACTTTTGCTTATAGTGAAACGGCTGAGAAATTTGTTGGCCAACTCTGAGAACTTGTTAAACAATTAAGGTTTTAGGGAACAGAACCATTCAAAGCTGCTTTCTTAAGGGTTATCGAGAAAACCTGACATAGAATAGCATTAGCGGCTCCCACCTTGGTTGCAAGCATAGAAGTGTGGTATGTCCCTAGATGTTCTTGTGGGTTTATGGTTCCGTCATATGGTTCCACATTCCTGGGGACATTGAAGTTGTCGGGGAATTCTACCCCCATTATGAAGTCAAAGAAAGGATGGCGGCAGGTTTATCCTTCCTCATAACATTGAATAGTTCGGGAGAATTCTGACTTGTTCTCTATATCCAAGTTGTCCGACTTAGATGGCAGTGTTGATTCTGCTACATGTTCGCTTGTACAATTTTGTAGCATGCGATGGATCTCGTCTATTTGACAATTTTGGTCTACTATTATAGTGAGCATAGCAGTGACATAGGAGTTTTGATCCTGTTGAGGATTTGCTTCATTCGACTATGCCTCTTGGTTGGGAATAGGATTTTCCCACTACTAAAAAAAAGGAATTTAGACACGAAATTCAGAGACGAAATTTTTTCTGTCTCTCATAGACACAGAAATAGACATGAAAAACATGACCTTGACATCGAATTAGTATTTTGAACTTTAGATACGCAATCAGAGACAAAATTATTCCGTCTCTGAGTAAAGCTGTGTCTAAATTCTGTCTCTGACTATAATATTAGAAATTAAAAAAATAGAAAAGAAGTCAAACATGGAATTATTCTATATCCAACAAGTTCAAAAATATTTTACAAAAAAAAAGGTTTCAGCAATTAAATATTTCTGTCTTTGATTGAGCACCAAATTGAGTGCCAATATTTTATTACAAAAAAATTTAGACATGGGTTTAGAGACAACATAATATCTCTAAAAAATAAATCTAGAAACAGCATCGTGCGCCCCCCTTTTCCCTTTCCCCTTCTTCTTTTCTCCATTTTCCTCTTCCCCGAGAACCCTAACCCTGCGTTTCCGTCCTCCCCCATTCCTCCCGCTCCTCCAATGCCAGCAAGGTTCCGGCCATGTTTCCACCCACCTCTTCGCCCACCTTCCTCCTAACCTTCCTCCCCCTCTCCTTTTCTGCCTCCTTCCAGTCATCCATCATCGGAGAGGCTTCTTATTCCTTCTCCAATGGCGGTCATGCATGGCTGGTAGCTGGTTGAGTAGATCTCCTCCTCCTTTAGCCACCGACAACGACAAAGCTTGCTGTTACTACTGACAAAACTCTCCTCCTCACTTCACCTCAACTGGCAAGGCTCCTCAAAGGTTAGTTTTCCCTCCATTTTTTGCCAATTTTATTGACAACCTTGTTGAGAATTTGTGAATTTATTTGGTGTATGTTTTTCTACTAATTATGGAATAAATTTGTATATATTTTTGGTCTATAATTATAGTCTTTGATTGTTGTGTCTATGGTATTTGATCTGGTGTGAAATTTGTTTTGAAATCTATTTGGGAGCTTGGTTAAAATGGATATTAAGAAAAATTAAAGAAGATGGAAGGAATGGAAATGAACAAATTAGAAAATTAGTTAAAGTGGATATTAAGAAAAATTAAAGAAGATGGAAGGAATATGAATGAACAAATTAAAAAATTAGTTAAAGTGGATATTAGAAAAAATTAAGCTTGATAGAAAGAATGGGAATTGACAAACTAAAAAATTAGTTGAAGTGAATATTAGGAGAAATTAAAGAAGATGGAAGGAATGAGAATGTGCAAGCAAATTAAAAAACTAGTTAAACTAAATATTAGAAAAAATTTAAAAAGATGGAAGGAATGAGAATTGACAAATTAAAAAATTAGGTAAAGTGGATATTAGGATAAATTAAACAAAATGGAAAGAATGGGAATGGCAATGGTTAAGCAAATTAAAAAAATTAGTTAAAATGAATATTACAAAAAATTATAGAAGATAGAAGGAATGGGAATGGACAAGCAAATTAAAAAATTAGTTAAACTAGATATTTGAAAAAATTAAAAAATATAGAAGGAATGTGAATTGACAAATTAAAAAATTAATTAAAGTGGGTATTAAGAGAAATTAAAGAAGATGGAAGGAATGAGAATGGGAATGGGCAGGCAAATTAGAAAATTAGTTAGAGCGCATGTTAAGAAAAATTAAAGAAGATAAAAGGAATAGAAATTGACTAATTAGAAAATTAGTTAAAGTGGATATTAAGAAAACTTAAAGAAGATGGAAGCAATGAAAATTGACTAATAAGAAAATTAGTCAAAGTAGATATTAGGATAAATTAAATAAGACGGAATCATACCAAATAACACCCAAATCATACTAAAGGGAAGAAAAGTGAAATATGACAAATATAATTCGGATTTAATTTGGATTTAATTTGACATTAGGTTTGGTTATTTATGTATATGTCTTATTATATAAAGTATTTTTAAACTGCTTGATATATCTAAGTGATTCTGAATTGCCAATTATTGAATAAACTAGGTACTTCAAAATTTGGTATTGTTAATATTATAGGCGAGATGCAGCTAAAATTTTGGTAAAATCATTTGAATTATTATTTAGAAATGTAACTAATTTTAAATGATGTAGGATTTTGAATTTTGCTTGTGGATTTAATTTGGCATTAGATTGAGTTAATTATGTATATGTTTTATTGTATAAAGTATTTCTAAACTGTCTAGTATTTAATTTTAAAATGTTTGATATATTTGAATGATTATGAAATGTTTATTATTAAATAAATTTAGTACTTTAAATTTTGGAATTGTTGATGTTATAGGAGAGATGCTGCCGAAATTTTGCCAGAATCATTTGAATTATTGTTTAGAAATGTAGCTAATTTAAAATGATGTAGGATTTTGGATTTTGCTAGTGGATTTAATTTAACATTAGATTTAGTTAATTATGTATATGTTTTATTGTATAAATTTAGTTATGCATTATGCTTTATATATTTGACTGTTATTTTATTTCAAATTTATTGCATTATATTATTTTGCATGTATATATACATATATAGATGGCAGATAGAGGCAGAGGTAAAGGTACTAGAGGGAGAGGGAGGAGTCGAGGTACTCCTTCTCCTGCACCATCTCTTTCTCCAGCACCATGACCCCATCCTTATACATCTTCGCACACTCCACCACCCTATCCTCCCACGTCTGCTTCCCCTAGCTGTTCTTCTCATGCCCATGCAGCATCGTCTTCTGTGGGGCCACAGATAGTCTAGGGCAGTACTGATGCAGACGGCTGCATATGGATTAGGCCGGGACCTGGATTGACGTAAGTATTTTAATTATTAATTTTATGTTTTTGTTATACTTTTAATTTTTAACACTTAAATTATAATTTCTTCCATTTATAGATTTGATCCTCCAGTTGGACCACCAGCAGCCATCACTACCATCATTAAGGCCAAGTTTGAAGGGGCCTGTAGAAATTGGGATGAGGTGGATGAAGCAAACCACGATATGCAGTGGGCTGAGTTTGGGGTAATCTGTTGAATATTATAATTATTCATTCATTACAAGTTTTATAATTTAGTTATATATTGTTTATGGCTAATGTGTTTCTTTGTCAAAATGCAGAAAAAATATAAGTGGTCGCCTCAAGATGAAAATAAAATAAAGAAGTGCTTTAACCATAATGGCTCAGACTCATTAAAAAGTGCAATGAATAAGGTCTGCAGTGGGTAGACAAGGGCAAGTGGATCCCTACAAATGTTAGGGAATAGTTGAAGGAGCTGTGGTGTGATCCTGTATGGCTGGAGAAGTCCAAGAAGAACAATCATAATAGAAAAACTATGAGGGACACTCCAAGTACACTGGAGGATCAATCCTAGCACCAAAGCACAAAAAAAGATTAGTATACAACTCTAAGTTCATTAACTTTATTTATGAATTGATATAATTATCTTATACTAATTGTGCTTATTTTCTTGTAGAGGGCCCAGCTACAACGGGATTTCACAGGTTGGGACATGTTTGAACGTCTTCACAGGCCGAAGGGGAGGCCAGGTGCATGGATCAACGCTCGATCTGAGCAGATTGCTGTAAGTATTATTAAGATTTCATTATTGTCAATTCCATATAATAAATTAATATTAATAGAAGCTACATTTATTTCTTCAGGATGAGTATCATAGAAGCATGATTGAGAGGGACATGCAAACAACTACTGGAGATAAGGGCACTAGTCAGCAATCTGACAACAGCATCTTCTTGGATGTTGTTAGGGGTGTCAACAAAAAAGGATACATTTACAGATTGGAGGTAACACTACCAGTATTGCACGCTCATCCTCATCTACATCCAATGGCTATTCTAAAATGCAAATGATGAGGAAGTTGGTCTCAAAGCTAAACAATACGGTGCAATCTCTGCAGCAGATGATCCACAGCATTATGCATCGACTTGAGCTAGCAGATAAATGCTCTGAAAGGCCTACAAATTCTGATGGCAACCAACAAATGGATGGGGACGATGATGCTGGTGAAAGGGATGATGGGTATTGTATTGAAAAAAGGTATACATGTAGGGATTGTTTTGATAATGAATTAATCTTGATTTTTAATTGTTTCTTCCTAGCATACTCTTTGTTTCTTTGTGGTATTTTTCTAGGTTTAGAGATGTTTTGAGGTAATTATTTTGAAGAAAATATGGTTGGAAGGGCTTGAAGTCAAGTTTTGAATGTTTAATTTCGTGTAATATGACCTTTGCAAAGCAATTTGAAGATATCTTGAGCTACGGTGGTTGAAATCACGTGATTCCAAAGGCTATGGTTAGATAAGACATAGGGCTACAACTTTTTTATCAAGTTGAAGTCTAATTCTGCTTCCAGACAGCTACAAAACTAGGAGAAAAATTTGTATAGCCCATGTAATTAGTTAAAAAGGAATTTGAATTAGTTTTAAACACTTTTTGGGCCTAGGCTTTTAGAGTTCTAATACCACTCCTATTTCTAATGGAAGAGACATGCTACAATAAAAGACTTACTTTTAAAGAGACTTGAGAGATAATTAGGAGTCCAAGGAGAGAAGCCATCAAGCATGCAAGCAAGAGGAAATTGAAGACTTGAAAATTGAAGATCTTTTCCTCTTTTTCTTCTTCTACTCTTTCTTTTTGTTTTGCTTTGTTCTTGATGGTGGAACTTATTTATTTTTTAATTGTATTTTCTTTTTTTTAGGTCAAATTAATTTAATTTTCTTTTTCTAGGATTGCAATTGAACCTACATGTAATTTGGATTTTTTTTATTTCTTTCTTTCTTATTTCAATACTTTTTGAGTTGTTTATTTCATCTTGATCTTAATGCTTCTAATTGCTTGATCACCAATTAGATTGATTAAGTAATATGAATTAAACTTGGGAAAGGAAATTTGGGTTTAAGCTATAGATGCAATAACATATGTTCAAGGCATTTGAGCATTGAATGAATTTATTCGTTTGTAAGATAAGAATATACTTGCAAACCATATGTGACCATGATTAGAGCCTATTCTTAATGCTTTCTTCTTATCTTTGTTCTCATAGGAATATAGGGAATAGAATAAAAGGGATAGTTTTATGTGACCATCGGGAGATGCATATGAAAGAATTAGATCCCAAGGTTAATAAGTCATGAGCATTGGATAAGTTAAGAAAGAATTAAGAGATTTCAAATGAAGTGTTGGGGGAAATTGTAATCTTAGGCTTATTTACATTAATTTGTTAGTTTTTACTTTTCTTGTGTTATTTTCTTGCATTTATTTTTTTATTTATTTAGTTATTATGTTTGTTTGGATAAGATTAGATTGGGACAATTTTAGTACATAGCATTAGTATATACAATTCTTCGTAGGAACGATCTTCATTTATCAATTTATTACTTGTTATGATACGTGCACTTGCGTGATTAAATCCAACAACATGGGCTACTTTAGATTAATTTTATGAACATTTATACATTTTATTTTATATATAGTACTATTTTTGGATACTTTATCTTATATAAACAATATATATTTTGTTTGTTTTTAATTTAATTTGAATTTTTATAATTTTGCATTAAATTGAAATTGGATTCTGACTACTTCTATGAATTTAGCTATTTATATATGCAGGTTTTGATTGATTAAATTGGAAAAGCTGAAAAAAATAAAAAAAATCATAAAAAAAAATTATGTAATGCTAGAGACGGAATTATTGCGTCTCTAAAATCGTGTCTATAATCAAGTAGGATATTATTTTGATATTATATCAAAAAACTAATCAGAGACGATTTGGAGATGGAAAAATTCCATGTCTAAACTTGGGCCACGTCATCACTTGGACAAAGACCCAACATTGTTTCAAACCCAAAATTTTTATTTTCTAGACACAATTTTTTTGTGTCTGATCAAACACGAACTCAAAATTCCGTGTCCAAACAGTCAGCAACGACCATCTCAAAGGCGGAATAGTTTTCGTCTCTGATTAGACACAGATTTTAATGGTTTTAGAGATCGAATTTTTCCGTCTCTAAATACCTTTTTTTTAGCTGTGTCCCTTGGATTCTGGAGAGATCCTGTTTGAGGGTCTGCCACAGTCATTGGTTGGGAAACTCCTCCTAGTGAAGGTATTCCACTCGCATTGTTGGTGGAGGCTTTTGCTCTGTCATGATTTCTTTTTGCATTTTGCGCTTGTGCTAGCCATGATAGAGTGGTTGGGAATAGGAATTTTATCTGATTCCCATAGATGATGCCAATGTTTGGACTAAATCCGAGGAGTAGTTTCATACCTAGGAGCTAGGATTGAGCTGAGATATCTGAGGATCTGGATACGAGATGCTTGAATACCGATGAAGGTGAGGATACCTGCAAAAGCACTCCGACGCTCAAGTTAGGAGAAAGCTTAACAGGCTTTTAGCATTAGGATCAATTGATCATACCTGAGGGGTGTTCCTCCTTTATATAGGCAAGGATTTAGGATGATAACCCTATGAATAGGATTAGGACTCCTTAAAAATATAGATAAACCTTATTATTTAAACTTAATTTGAATATTAAACCTATCTCTTTAGGGCATTATCTCATACTTGTTAATAGGCTGGTCACTTATGAGGCCCAATGATATTAGTACCGAACAATATTTATCTAAATTTACTTTATTATGCTACTTTAATTTCTCATATAAATGGAGACAAATATGTTAGAAAAACTCTATAGGAGCATACATCCTTTGATTACGATGTATCTAAAATTTCAAATTATTCTTTGTTTTAATTTTTTTCTTTTCAATTCACCATTTCTCTTGCGCAACCTTGTGAGTATAAGATAGGAAATTAGCATGTTAGGGCCGTTTCAAACATATTGCGCCTTTTGTAACCATCTCTACATGGAAAAGCATCTTTTTGACGAATAACTTTAACTGAAGTGACACAAGTCTTTGGGATGAATTGATCTCAGTTTCATTTTTATTTTATTTTTTAAAAATATTGTGACTTAATTGAGGCTTTTTTGTTTAGATATTACTATTGTAGGATCAATAGCTTTGCATGCTTCTCTTCTTACATTTATTTTTTGTGTTTATCTAAATTGACATGATTATGCTACTTTAATTACTCATATAAATACAAGCAAATATATTAGAGAAATTCTATGGAAGCATGCATCTTTTGATCACGATGTATCTAAAATCTCAAATAATTCTTTATTTCAATTTTTCTTTTCAATTAACCATTTCTCTTCAAGCTCTTACTTTTTTTTCTTCTTTTGTTTTCAATTAGGTAAACTTTTAATGCATCTAATAAATACATAGATATTAATTAAACATATTTTCTCGATTATTTTTTACAATTTACCCGATATAAAAATCAATACATTTAATGTTGTATTTAATATCGAAAACCTCAAATCAAAATTATGTATTTGATATTGCATTAAAGTGTTAATAGTAGTCTATATAAAATATATACAATAAATATTTATGATTATAATTTGATACCCTAATTATCAGTATTTTAAATGTTTAATTGGCCGACCCATTTTAATCAAGCATTTAATATTGATTACAATCAATATTTATTTAAAAAATTAATTTGATTAGTATCCCTAAATGACTCATCAAACTTTATTATCATATTAATCAATAATTAAGATATGATAATTAGAGATTTTTAGCCTTTTGTCAAGGATATAAATAGATATAGATGGATTAATTAATATCAATAATTGATTAGAGATGATATCCCGATAATTAATTGATTAAAATTTGAATTTTTAAATTATAATCAATTTTGAATCCTTCTTTAAATATAATTTAATATAAATATAATTACAAGTTTCATTTGAAGAAGAATAATCTATTCATATCCTTTCCTGGTGTGTTCTTTCTTCATTCGTACTATTCTACGTGATCCGTCGCTATTCATGGTTTGCTGTCATTGTTGTGGTCTCCATTATTGTAATTCATTCCCTTTTGTCACCTATCTATGTGATCTCCTCCAAGTTTATTTTTTGTAAAATTTTTACATTTTTATAGTTGATTTTTTATTTATTGTTTATTCCTTTTTCTCACGCCAAATAAATTAGTGTCTATTTTTCTATAATTTTTCAAAGTGATAGGTTAACTTATGAGTAGTGCGATATTTGATCGGCAAAATCTTAGATTTAGTGGATTTGTGGTTACCTCTGGACCTATTGTTTTTTAACTAAATTATAGACACAAATTTTTTTTTATTTTAAATATTAAAACTTGATTAAGGATATTTTGTGTAGATATTATTATTGTAGGATCAATATCTTTCCAAGCCTCTGTTCTTACATTTACTCTTTGTGTTTATCCAAATTGGCTTTATTATGTTCCTTTAATTAATTATAGAAATGGAAGCAAATATATTGAAAAAACTCTATGAAAGCATGCATCTTCTAACCATGATATATTCAAAATCTCAACACATTATTTTTTTTTCATTTTTTTTCAATTCATCAATTCAAAATATTGGTTGGTATTTAATACATTATGACATGTATATCTTTGAAATTATGACATAAGATTTTTAAATTAACTACTTTTATTTATTGTTTATAGAATTAATATTTTATATCATATTTTATATTATCTCGTGCCTGGCACGGGTACTTTTAGAGAGTGGCATACTCACAATGAAACACATCTCTTTCTTGATTAAAATTTAAAATTTGAAATTATAATTAATTTAGAATATTATATTTTTTTAATAAAATATAATTACTCAGAGAAATATTCAATATCAAAAAAAGTTTATATCACTGTTGAAGTAATTTAAAGTGATACAATTAATTTATACAATTTAAATAATTATTTCAAAGTTTACATGAACAATCTCTGACACGAGATAGATTCAAATTCAAAGAGATACAAATTTAAACAATTATCATTATTTAAGATATATATTAATATTTAAAGAAGTATTTCAAGAATTGTTATTAATTATTTTATTAAGTTTTAATAAAGTATTTTGCTTCTTTATTAATAAACATTAACATTATTAGTATCTTAACAAATATTTAGGATTGTAATTTGATACTCTAATTATCAACATTTTAAATGTTTCATTAACTGGCCCATTTAAAATAATTCTACATTAATGTATAATATTTAAAATAACTAATTAAATATTATATTGATTCTAAAAATCTTAATACTAAAATCTCGATAACTAATTTATTAAAATTCAAATTTTAAAATTATAATCACTTTTGAATATTTCTTTAAATATATTTTATTATAAACATGATTACATTAATCAAATAGATGATAAATTATAAATATTATAACAGAACTAATAATATAATTAAATACATATTTATATTTATATATATTAAAATTTTAATATATATACTAATTAAAATATATATATATATATATACACACACACACTCTTGCACATTTTATATATTTTATAAATATATTACTCACGAAAGATCATATTAAGAAGTTATGTACCTTCTGCTGATGTTAAGGGTCAAGAAAAATGGAGTTTTGGTTGATGAAGGATGTTAAGTATTTCGATTATTTTCTCATAGTATATATAAAAAAAAAGGAACAATATAACTAACAGAGCACGTTGGCCTGGTGGTTAGCGCGTTGGACGCGTAAGCTCACGGCCCGTGTTCGAACCCCAGCGGCTCCATTTTTTCCTAACATTTAACTTTCAACCGGAAACCAGCCAAACCGTGACCGGTTCACACGGTTTGACCGGTTTTAGCTCCGGTTCACCGGTTCAATACCGGTTTTCAAGCATTCCGACTTTGTAAACCTGACCGAACCGGCTAAATGACCGGTTCCCGGTTCAACCGGTCCGACCAGCCAGTTCGGTCCGGTTTTCAGAACATTGATATTATCTTTTGCAATAATATTTCAAATATTTATATTTACATATATTCATACATAAGATTTTTTTCTCTTTGAATATTTTTTTCGTCCATTATATATAAATTCATAATAGATTTGTTATGACATATGACACTTTCTCATAACACCCTCATCAAATAATCATAATTTAAAATCAAGTATTTAATATTTGATTATAATCAATATTTATTTAAAAATTTAATTTGATTAGAATCTTTAATTGACCAATCAAACTTTAATATCATATCAATTAACAATTAAAATATGATAATTAGGGATTTTTAACCTTCTATCAAGGATACAAATAGATAGGGATGGGTTAATTAATATCAATAAACAATTAGAGATAATATCCTGGTAAATAATTGATTAAAATTTAAATTTTCAAAATAGGCAAAAATATACTTTTTGTCCCTTAATTTTGCTTTGGATCTCATTTTCATCCCACAACTATATTTTATTTCATTTTTGTCCCAAATCTTTTTAAAAGCCATCAAATCGTCCCAATCTCTAACACCGTTAAAATTTAATGGAATTTGCTGATGAGGCATCCTATGTGGATACAAATGCACAATCAACATGTCCAACTAGGATTTTTTTTTAATTAATGGTTGGGACGAATTTGATGAATTTTGAAAAAATTTAAGATAAAAATAATACATAAAGTAAAGTTAAGGGATGAAAAATATAATTGTTCATATAATATATGTATCATTTTATTTTTTAAGTTCTATTTTTTGCATTAAATAAAATTTTATTTTTTATATAGATTCAATACCAAAAATCGTATTAAATTACGAAAATATTTTCATAAATCTATTTAACTAAAACTTCATTATATCTTTTTTCTAAAATATTAGAAGTATTATTATGAAATCATATTTAGGTTTAATTTTGATCCATTGTTAGTATAAAAAGTTTTACACTTTCATCTAATCAAGGATAGCTTAATTATTAAAAAAGTTTGATTAAGATAATAATTACTTAAAAACTCAAAGACTAGGTAACATATAATTAATGATAGTCTAAAGAGACTTTACACAGACAGTAAATCACAATTAAATGTATCATATTTTGCTCAACCATTGAATTATATAGAGAAAAAAATTACTTTATTTCTAAGTCAAGTCAAATATTAATATTTACTTTGAGTTTCATTTTCATCTCACATTTATATTGTTTCATTTTCGTCCTAAATGTTTCAAAAAGTTCCAAAATTCATCCCAACTACATTGCAAAAAAAAAAATCATAGCTGGATGCGCCAATTATGTATTTATGTCCATATAAGATGACATGTCAATAAATTCTGTTAAATTTTTAACGGTGTTAGTAATTGGGACAAATTCAGTGACTTTTATAAATATTTGGGACAAAAATGAAACAGAACATAGTTATGGGACGAAAATCAAATCTAAAGTAAAGTTAAGGGACGAAAAATATACTTTTACCTTCAAAATGTAATCAATTCTAAATACTTCCTTAAATATAGTTTAATATAAATATAACTATAAGTTCCATTAGTAAAAGAAGAACTCATTCATACCTTTTCTTGATATGTTCTTTCTCCATTCATACTTTCCTACATGGTCCGCTGCTATTTATGGTCTACTGCTACTAATGTTCGTGGTCTCCATTTATTATAGTTCATTCCCTTTTATCATCTATCTCCGTGATCTCTTTCAGGTTTTTTTTTCGTAAATTTTTTTATTTTATAGTTGATTTCTTATTTATTATCCATCTCATTTCCTCGCGCCAAATAAATTAGTGCATGTTTTTCTGTAATTATTCAAAGTGGTAGATTAACTTGTAAGGATTGTGATGTTTAATCGACAAAATCTTAGACTTAGTGAAGTTGTGGTTACCTATGGACGTATTGCTTTTGAACCAAATTATACTCACAAATTTTCTTTCTTTTTTTATTTTTTAAATATTGAGACTTTTTAAGAGTTTTTTGTTTAGATATTGTTATTGTAAAATCAATAACTTTACATGTCTCTCTTTTTTACATTTATTCTTTGTATTTATCCAAATTAGCTTTATTATGCTACTTTAATTAATCACATAAATAGAGGCAAATATGTTAGAAAAACTCCATTAGAGCATGCATTCTCTGACCACAATGTATTCAAAATCTCAATGCATTATTCGTTTATATTTTTTCAATTCACCAATTTAAGATACTGCTTGGTATTTAATGTATCATGACATGTATTTCTTTGAAATTATGATAAAAGATTTTTAAATTAATTACTTTGATTTATTATTTATAGAATTCAATAGATTATATTATATTTTATATTATTTAGTGCATGGCATGAATACATCTGACAAGTGGTACACTCACAATGAAACGCATCTCCTCGATTAAAATTTAAATTTTGAAATTATAATCAATTTTTAAATATTATATTTGTTAATAAAATATAATTACTTAGTGAAATATTCAACATCTAAATAAAGTTGATACCACTACTGTTGAAATAATTTAAAGTGATACAATTAATTTATACAATTTAAATAATTATTTCAAAATTTACACGATTAATTTCTAACACTAAACAAATTCAAATTCAAAGTGATACAGTTTTAAACAATTATAATTATTTAAGACATAAATCAAAATTTAAAGAAATGTTTCAAAAATCGTTGTTAATGTATTTTATTAAGCATTAATAAAGTATTTTTGTTCTTTATTAATAAGCATTGACATCATTAGTGTGTTAATAAATATTTAGGATTATAATTTGATATTCTAATTATCAATATTTTAAATTTTTCATTGACTGGCCCATTTTATAGAATAATTCCACATTAATGTATTATATTTAAAATAACTATTTAAATATTATTTTGATTCTAACAATGCTAATAATAAAATCTTAATAACTAATTTATTAAAATTTGAAATTTGAAATTATAATCAATTTTGAATATTCTCTAAATATATTTTATTATAAATATGATTACATTAATGAAATAGATGATAAGTTATAAATATTATAAATTAAAGATTTGAAATTATAATCAATTATGAATATTTTCTTAAATATATTTTATCATAAATATTGATATTTTTTCACTTTCTTTAATGCATTATAATCATACATGTATATTGATTATAATCAATATTTATTTAAAAGTTACAATATATTAGTGAATCTTTTTTTGGATGAAAATTGCTTATCATTTTTTGGATATTTCAAATATTTATATTTAAATGTATTCATGCACAGGATTTTTTTCTTTATGGATATTTTTTTGTACATTATATATGAATTCATAATAGATTTATTGTTTTTAATTTTTATTTATATATATTTAGTAGTTATATAATAATATTTTTATACCATGCGATGAAAATCTAGTTTTAATTAAGGAATTGAGAAATTCATCCATGAAATCATGACTGTCTATAATTAAAATTTAAAGTAAATTACTCTAACCTCCTCTATTTATTTGATTTTTTATAAATTTTTTTCTATTTTCAAAACCTATACATGCATCTTAAGTATTTTAAAAAAATCTACTAATACCCCTAAGTACTTATACAAACCTCTTTTATATTTCAAAAATATGCTATACATAATTTTCTGGAGAAGAGATGTCTATGTAGGCTCTGAAAATAGATGAATTTTCATTAAAAAAATACAAATAAACAAAAGGGGGTTAATTAGAGTAATTTGCTCTAGAATTAAATTTCTATCTATGTGCCTTATTTATTTCCGCTGATCTCTTCGAATTCATTCATTTGATTGGCATGATTGACACAGCATTTACAAACAGTGGACGAGCTGAATTTTCAAAGCCATAAGTTGCCAATTTTACTTAATATTCTCCTAATACTTGGTTATTTTTTGGCACTAATTTAGATTACTTAATTTCTTAATTGTTCTCTAATCGTCATTAATTTCATATACCTCTCTACTAATGTTTGTTAGGTATTAAAACTCACTTGTCACCCTTTAGTTTTGGTACATCTCACTACCACACTTTCTTTGATAACAAAGTTGTACATATTTTTAGGATATTGCACTATCCTTATGTCATCCATCAATTGTTATTTTTATTACCCTTTAAATTCTAATGGTTAAAAGTTATTCAGGTACAAGTCATTACACATTGTGATAAATTACTGGGAACTCAATTTTTTTACTCATCTTTACACTGAAGATGGCCATAATGATAAATTTGTTATCAATGGGTTTTTCCCTTCTCTTTCGGAAGATGACTTCCATTTGCTAAATGCTTATGTTTCTCTTGAAGAAATTCGAAGAGCCATTTTATCTATTGGAGGATTGAAGGCACCTGGGCTTGATGGGTTGTGGTTTTGTATCATTCTCAATGGGATGTGATTCAAAATTCAGATGATTGGGTTAGAGATGTTTTTCACAATCCAGCTAGGATTAAAGAGGCCAATACTTTGATTTCGATCTCATTCCAAAGGTTGATCATCCTAGTTGTTATAAATAGGTCCAACCTATTAGTCTTTGTAATGTGAGCTACAAACTTATTATCAAGATTATAGCAGCTAGGATTAAAGGAGTGATGGACAAACTTAAAGCGCAGATAACATCCTGGTTGCTCATGAGGTTATTCATACCATGAGGAATAAAACAGGTAAGAATGGCTTTATGGCTCTTAAGATCAATCTTGAAAAAGCTTATAAAACAGGGAAGAGTGGCTTTATGGCTCTTAAGATCAATCTTGAAAAAGCTTATGATCGCCTCAAGTGGGACTTTATCAAAGACACTCTCCTAGATGTGGGTTTTCTACATAATCTAATTAATGTGCTTTGGGATTGTCTAACTTCCTCTTCCATGCATGTTGTTTGGAATGGAGACTCCTTCTTTTTCTCCTACCAAAGGTATTCGTCAAGGAGATCCAATTTCTTCATATTTTTTTATATTGTGCATAGAGCGTCTCTCTCATCTCATTAATTTGGCTGTTAATAATGAATTGTGGAAGCCAATCACTCTTTCTAAGGATGGGCCTCGAATCTCTCATTTGTTCTTCACGGATGATTTGGTTCTTTTTGCCCATGCCTCTATGGAGCAAATCAATGTTATAAAGGGTGTTCTTGATATATTTTGCACTAGCTCAGGTCAGAAAGTTAATGTTAATAAATCTTGCATTTTATTATCTAAAAATATCCATCACCAATGGCAAAGAGAAATCAGTGAAGCTATTGGTTTCTGTTTGACATCTGATTTGGGTAAATATCTTGGGGTTCTCCTTCTTCATGAGAGAAGCTTCAAAACTTTCTTATAAATTCATCTTGGACAGAATCACTAACCGTTTAATGGTTGGAAAGCTAACTTTCTTTCTTTTGCACGTAGAATTACTCTTGCTCAATCTACTTTATTTATCATTTCCAGCTATGTCATGCAAACTACAAGTTTGCCCCTAAGTGTTTGTGATAAAGTGAATAAAGCGTGCAGAGACTTTATTTGGAGTTCCTCAAGTAATGGTAGAAAAGTTCATCTAGATTTTATTAAATATATAGTTATTTGGAGTTCATGCACTAACAAATGATAATTTGATTTTATTCATGGGAACAGACTT
Source organism: Castanospermum australe (assembly GCA_019955255.1). Taxonomy (NCBI): domain Eukaryota; kingdom Viridiplantae; phylum Streptophyta; class Magnoliopsida; order Fabales; family Fabaceae; genus Castanospermum; species Castanospermum australe. The sequence goes on from NSJW01000682.1 coordinate 217,098, forward strand.
GTGTTTGTAAATTAAAAAATAAAATTAAAAAGAATATAGAAAACACGAAGTTTAAGAAAAATGTGGGTTGTATTTTTTCAGAACTATATTTTCTACATAATTATTATTCAATTATACTAACATAATTATTTTCTTAAATATTATAACAAATTGGAAAATACAATACGGATATTTCATAAACTGTCGTTTTCTCCTAAGTAATATTATTTTTTTTAGATCAATTTAATGCAAATGCAAAATTGTATTGCTTCCCCAAAGGACAAGGATTACCATTAATTATATATATATATATATATATGTATATAAAATTGAATACTCAAAATTATTTTTCAAATCAGTACAAAATATAATATGAACAAATCATATAAAAATTGGTTTCTTAAAAGCCTAAGTAAAAAATAAAAAGAAAAGAAACTATTGATTTTTCTTTTTAAAAATTCATTATGAGCACACATAAAAATTTATGCACAAAATTAAGTTTGCACTTAAATTAGTTTATTTGGTATTTAAAAAATCTTTTTGAAAAGAGCTTTTAAAAAAATACTTTTTTAAAAAATAATCAATTATGAAATATGCTCTAAAAATGTGAAAGAAAAAGTCAAATGAGAAAAGATTGTTAAACAGGTAAATCCTTTTTGGGTCTGAGCTCATTAGCTTTATATCTAAATCATCCACTCAAGCCGTTGGGTATTTCATCCCATCTATTTATATATATTATGAAGCCCACCTTTAAGTATGTTTATTCTTTCTACTTAAACCCTACCCACATTTTGCTCTCATAGTAACTTTGAGCATAAGTGCACATCAGCATAGGAACATTTGACATTGTCTATATGAACCGGTAATACTTCTCCCATCACACTTATCTATTATGGCATCCAAAAAATTATTTTCTTGGATTTCAATCCAAGTTTTTCTTATAAAAACAATAGTGGTTTTTCACAGTCAAGCCTCAAACAATAAAATTGCCCTCCATCTCTTAAAGCATTATCTTATCTCAACTTGATCTTAATTGCCATTTTATTCACCTTAATTAGTTGCGATTATTTGTTTGCAGCTGTGTGAAAAGGAATGAATATGCTACTCACGGCAATAATGGCAAGCTTGAGGAACTAGAATCACAGCGTCGCACCACAGCAACGTCTCCCCCAAACACTCCACAGCAACATGTTAATGAAATAATTGACTTTATTTTCATTATTTCCTATTGACGTGATATGGTTGGTGACATTATTTCCTCTAATTGACTTTGCATAATTGTCATCAATTGAATTTCTTGTAATTTCCGTTGAAGATAAATGCATTTTAATACATGACATTAATTTCCAATTTCATCATGACTTGTTTTTTCATGGCATTAAAAAAAATATTCATTATGAATATTAGATTACTAATTGCCTTTATTTGACATTGGTTTAATTGACTATTGATTCACTTTAAATAACATTTCCTTTTTACATAAAAATTTTTGCACGGCATTTACTATTATTAATGGAGTATTGATTTCAATTGCCAATTTTGATTATTATATACTTAATTAATTAGCATGCTTTTATTCTATTCCTCCTATTGAACAGAATAATAGTCATTAATTAATCTTAATTTCTTACTCCAGTATGTACACACAATTTGGAAATAATTATGAGCATTTTTCCTTAATTTTAGCGCTCACATAATGTGAAGAAAATCCCACATCACAGTTTACAAAATATTAATTACATACATGCATTCTATGATTCACACGCTATAACTTATGACGCACAAAAAGATACAAGCAATATTGTTTAACACTACACTTGATTACAAGGAAAAGAATGGAACAAAAATGAGAAAGAAATATTCTCATTCCCTTATTTGGTAGAAAAATGAGATAAGGAATATTCAATTCCTAAGGAATGCTATTCTTTTCATTTTTTAAGTACTCATTCCGTTCGTATTTCTACTCTCACTCCTATTACCATTTCATTTTCTTCCTTTCCATTATACCAATTGTATACTTAGTTCCTTTATTTCTTACATCTATTCAAATTGACAATTAATTTAGTATTAATCTGCCCGTAACATTTGGCACGACATTTACTATCCCTAATTGACATATTTATGGTATTTAAAGTGCCATTTGTTCGGTACTAATTCCATTGATCCTTGTTTATGTCTGGCCCATAAACGACTATGGATAAGATCATTACAAGACAGGTTTAGTATTCAAATTCAACTTGGATGATAAAGTTATCCTTATCTCTAAGGAGTCCTAATCTAACTTGATTAGGGTTAGAGTCTTTAATCCAAGCTATATAAGGGGGCACACCCCCACAGATATACTCACTCAATCCTAATACTAAGTCTATTTGAATAATCGGTCTCAATTTCGGGAGGAAGAACTGGTAAGAAACATAAAACCATCCATTCTGGTTCTATATTTGTTCGGATAAAATGCTTAGCTAATTCCATGCGTCGAACCAAAAAATTCTTTCTTCTTCCAACTTTTCAAACTTCCCATTCAATTGTCCGAGGATCCCTCTTCCCCTAATTCTTTCCATTCTACCAACGAAGAATCAATAAGAATTCTCAAAATCCAGATCGGCTAATTGTTCTCGGATAGCACCTGCTCCACTAGAAATTTCTCGATTTCGAAATGTATCGAAACCTTGGGTAGTAAAAAAAAGTGGGATGCTGTATTTCCAGGATTGGATTTCATATTCGAATGAACCTCGTAATCGTAAGAAAGTGGGTTTTTTAACTACAGGCCTAGCAAACGAAAAATTTGGATAGGATCCTATCCAATAGGATCTCCCCCTTTCAAAATCGGACGTGAAAGTTTCCTCTCATCCGGCTCAAGTAGTTACACCAAATAAAGATAAAGAAAGGGGTTTCCGCTTTCAAATTCTATAAAACCTCTAATCTAAAATAAAAGGTCTACTCTTTACTCAAGTTCTCAATAAAGACCAAGCAACAGTTCATTGATGCATTCTTCTTTTTATTTAGATTTTCTGAATTATTTATTCAATTCTCAATTACGACATAAAAGAAAGGAAATGTAAAATTCTTGAGTAGTCTACCCCCTTCGAATGAGGCTGGATCCAATCCTAGATATGTCTACCCCTTTTTGGAGTGCAGGTCAGAGGCTTGTGCGGCTAGCTGGGGAAGCCTGCCTAGCAAAGCCAAGCTGCTTGAGTATGGGTCTGCCTGCCTTAGTCTTAGTCTTAAATGCCTTACCCTTCCTTATCCTGAGTCTTGGTATGCTTAGATGCCAGTTCCCCAGCCGACTATTGAATCTCTTTTCTTAATATAATTGCCGATCAAAACCAGCGGCTTGAGAATCATAACTGGCGCATTGACGAGATCCATCGCATACTACTACTGGACTGTGATCGTGTAGCAGAATGGGTAGCCAAAAGTCTTCCCCCTTCCAAGCTGGAGACAAATCGAGAAGAACAATCAGAGTTGTCTCTCGTACCTCAGCAACCTAAAAAGGAAATGGTCATACTGCCATCCCTTCTCAGACTTCATAATGGGGGTAGAATTCCCTGACCACTTTTAGGTTCCGAGGAATGTGGAACCTTACGATGGCACTACAAACCTAGAGGAATACCTAAAGACTTACCACACATAAATGCTTGCTACTAAAGTCGGTGCTACTGACACTATACTATGTTGGGTTTTCCCGACTACCTTGAAAAAAACAGTGCTAAAGAGGTTCTGCTCTTTGGCCCCACGTTTTGTCCATAGGTTTTTGGAGTTAGCAACTTATTTCCTCAGCAATTTTACAGTAAGCAAAAACCAGCCAAACTCATCAACTACTCTACTGAATTTGAAGCAGAATCGCTAGGAATCCCTCCATGATTATATCGCATAGTTCACTAAGGAAGCTATGCAAGTGTGAGATCTAAACAAGACCCTAACAATGGAGTACTTCCTCCTCGGACTCAGGTTGAGTCCTTTTGTATCCTCGTTGGCCAAGAAGGAACTCGCCAATTTCAATGATTTGCTTGTACATTCCAGGAAATACATTAAGATGGAGGAGACTTTGAAGGCTTTGAAGGCCAAAAAAGACTTCATGACCCCAGGAGAAAGCTCGAAAAAGAAGGAGGAACCTATAAAGCCACCTCACGACAATACCAAGAAAACAGGTCCTTGTGGAGGGTATAATGAATACACTCTATTAAATACCAGCCATGAAAAAAATTTACAAGAAGTTTACCACACTGAATTCGAAAAACTCCCAAAGCCCAAACCAATGGCATATCAGAAGTTCATCAACAAGTCTAAGAGGTGTAATTACCATAATGATTATAGACATGATACTGAGGATTGCCTCGATCTCAAAGATGCCATTGAGACCCTAATATAATGGGCAAATTACAGAAGTATATACAAAAGTCCATAGCTCATTAAGAGAATAGTTGGCAAAAGTCCAAGGTCTCGCGAAGATCCTTTAGACTGAGATCATGCAGTCATGAATCTAGACGAACATTGGTCAAGGGGACACTCGCCAAGGTGAGATGTAATTGAGGGTCATTCCAGAGCTATTGCTACAATATTAGGTGGATTTGCTAGTGGCGGCCTGTCGAGATCATCTAGGAAACACCACTTGAAAGCCATTTTAAGAGTAACCCACCACCAGGTAATAGAGAAAACCTCAAGGCAAACCCCTGCATATTACATTCACCGACGAAGCCCTTGAAGGGATCGTCCCAGGCAACGACGACCCGCTAATCATCTCGACTATCATTGTAAATTCCAAAGTCAAGAGAATTTTAACTGACCAAAGAAGCTCGGCGGACGTATTGTACTACAATGTCTTTCAGCAACTCAGTCTTCCTACTTTTGACTTGCACCCCTTTTCGAGGAACCTAATTGGCTTTAATGGTAGTCAAGTCAAGAACAAAGGTTACGTGGATGTATACCTCTCTTTGGGGACAAAACTAACCTCTTCAACGAAGAAAGTCAGGTTTCTAGTGGTTGATTATCCCTCGGCATACAACAATGCAATCCTAGGAAGACCTTCATTGAATCTATTTGGGGTAGTAATCTCCACTCCCCACCTTACTATGAAGTTCATCACCGAGGACAATCAAGTTACAACAATCAAAGGCGACTAGATCTTAGCCCGGCAATGTTACAACCACAACCTCTCTATTCTTAAACAACCATCCCGGGATATCCGAAAATAGAGCCCAATTGCAAATTCTCAAGTATTGCTCACTGAGCTAAACGTGAGAGATTTCGACAACAAAAGGCTACAACCCGATGGCCACCTACTCGGATTCAGATTGAAAAAACTCCTGACAAGGCAACCAAAATCGGAACACAATTAACCCCACAAATGTTAGATGAAATTAGCACTGCTTTCTGCAAAAACTCGAAACTATTTGCTTAGACATCAGCAGATATGCCCGGATTTGATCCTGACTTCATGTGTCACAAACTAGCCATCTTCCCAAGAGTAAGACCAGTCTTCTAAAAGAAGTGAAAAATCGGTCTCGAGAGGCAAGCCAAAATCGAAACGCAAGTAAAGGACATGCTAGATGCCGACTTCATCATGGATATATCATATACTACTTGGCTCCCTAACGTGGTCTTAGTCAAAAAAGCCAATGGAAAATGGCGAATCTGCGTCAACTACATCTACTTAAACAAGGCATGCCTTAAAGACCTATATCCACTACCTAACATTGACAAGCTAGTTGATGGAGGGTCCGAGTATCAACTCCTTAGTTTCATGGATGCTTACTCGGGGTATAACCAAATCCCCATGTACCCCCCAGATGAAGAAAAAACAACATTCATTACCGAAAAGGCCACCTACTGCTACAAAATAATGCCTTTTGGCCTGAAAAATGCTGGGGCTACATACCAAAGACTTATGAATAAGGTCTTCTTAGAACAAATCAGTCAAAAGAAAAAATTGATTGAGGTATATGTCGATGATATGCTTATCAAAAGCATAAACTCGGATGACCATATCTGAGATCTAGAAGAAATATTTGTCGAGTTAAAGAAGTGCAACATGAGGCCGAAAAATTCCTTGGATTCATGCTCACGAACCAGGGAATAGAAGCAAACCCAGAAAAAATGCCAGGCCATTATCCAGATGAAGAGCAATACGACTTTCAAGAAAGTTCAACAGCTAACCGGATGAATTACAGCACTGATGGGTTTCATGGCCAAGTTGGCTTACAAATCCCTCCCTTTCTTCAGAACCATGCAGAAGGGTAAGGATTTCTAATGGAATCAACAATGTGAAAAAGCTTTCTAGCAACTAAAAGCCTTCTTAGCTTCCCCACCTATTCTCAGGCAACCATCTCTGGGAGAAACTCTTTATCTGTATCTCTCGATAAATAATGAAGCTATCAGTTTAGCCTTGTTAAAGCTGTCAAGGCCCCAAGTTGAGGTATTAGAAAATTGAAAAAGTTACCTTTGCACTTCTCACCTCAGCAAGAAGACTAAGGTAGTACTTCCAAAGTCACAAGATTGTAGTCTAGACCGATCAACCAATCCAACAAGTGTTGCATAACCAGAATTAGCCAGGAGAATGCTTGCCTGGTCTATCAAGTTGTCAGAATTCGACATCTCATTCAAATCTTAGAACGCAATCAAAGCTCAAGCCCTAGTCAACTTTGTTTTTGAGATGACAAAGCCTAAAGAACCCAACTGTATCCGGAAAATATTTGTCGATGCAGCATCGAACCCAAAGGGTTATGGTGCTGGAATGACACTTGAAAAAGAAGACGATGTCTCCATCGAATGCTCCCTCAAATTTGATTTTCCCACCTCCAACAATCAAGCTGAGTACGAAGCTTTGATTGCAGGCCTCTAAATGGCAAAAAACCTCAGGGCTACTAATGTCGTTATCCTTAGCAACTCACAACTGGTGACAAGCTAAATACTCAGAACATATCAGACTAATGACCCTTTACTTTGTACGTACCTCAAAAAAGTAAAAGATATCGTGGTCACGTTTGATCGGGTGCAAGTCGAGCGTATCCCACGAGAGCAGAACGTGAGAGTCGACATATTGGCCAAACTTGCCTACATAAAGGCACCAAGAAATAACAAATCGATTGTACAGTAGACCCTAAGTACCCTTGGCATCTCAAAAACCCTAGAAGCTATACAAATCTTGGACAAATCAACCTGGATTACTCCCATCCGAGAATACCTTCAAGGGGGTATAACCCCCATAGATCCTAAGGAGGCCCAAAGAATCTAATGGATTGTAACTTGATTTACACTGATCGGTAGGCACCTTTATAAAAGAGGGTTTTCTACCCCACTCCTTAAATGTCTTGACTCAGTTGAAGCCAAATATGTATTGGCCGAAGTGCATGAAGGACTTTGTGGCCAACACCACGAGAGTTGGTCTTTAACCCATAAGATAATCCGAGTAGGATATTATTTGCTAACTATTAAACGAGATGCATTGGCTTATGTGCAAAGATGCGACAAATGTCAAAGGTTTGCTCACTTTCATTTATCTCTACCCGAGGAGTTATCGACAACCTCTGTGCTGTGGCCTTGTACAAATGGGGGATGGACCTCTTAGGACCATTCGCCTAAGCACTTGGACAACTTAAATATCTTGTGGTAGCCATTGACTATTTGACAAAATGGATAGAAGCCGAGACATTAGCCATCATCACCACCGAGAAAATATACTAGTTCACCTGGAAAAATATTATCTGCCACTTCGGTATCCCAGAATCCATTGTCAATGACAACAGGACCCAATTCGTCGACAAGAAGTTCCAGAACTTTTGCGCTGAACTACACATTAGGCAATGCTTCACCTCGGTCAAACATTCTCAGGTGAATGGGCAAGCAGAAGCCTCCAACAAAATAATCTTGAAAGGTTTGAAGACAAGATTTGATAAAGTGAAGGGAAATTGGGCTGAGCAACTCCCACACATCCGATAGGCATACAACACAACTCCCCATTCCTCAACCGATGAAATCCCCTATATACTAACTTATGGTACTAAAGCCATGATCTCGGTTGAGATCGAGGAACTGAGTTAGCAAAAGACTTCTTTCAACAAAGTGGAAAATGAGATAAACCAAAAAAGAGACATGGATCTCCTCAAAGAGGAATGGGAAATAGCCTATAATCGAGAAGTAGCTGCCAAACTACAAGTAGTCAGGTGGTACAACTCGAAGGTACTACGAAGAAGCTTCAAAGAAGGACCTTGTTCTACGACGAGCTAATATCGGGACAAAGAGCACCTCGGAAGGAAAGCTTGCACTGAATTGGGAAGGACCATATCGGATCATAGAAGTAATTGCAAAAAGAGCATATAAGCTCCATCACCTAGATGGACGAACAATCTCGAGGACTTGGAATGCTTCCAACCTTAGGCAATACTACAGTTAGAATGTAAATGTGATGTAATAAGTGCGCTTTGTAAAGATGTGTACTCTTTTTCCTTCGCCCAGGTTTTGTCCCATTTGGGTTTTACTGGCAAGGTTTGAATGACGTATATCTCGCACAATTCAATCAATAAAATTCCTTTCCTTTACTACATGACTACTTCAATTACTACGACATGCTTATTAATACGACGAGAATATATCTTGAACGACGAATGACGTTTTATCGATGATTTATAGAGCCACTTCATTTTGTTATAAAATGATGATTCTAAGAGCCACTTTGGGTCACTTTAAACAGACTTAATGGGCCATTTTGGGTCACTCAAAGCATAACCTTAAGGATTTATTTGTATGATGTTGAATTGACATATTATAATTGTAAAAGGGCGTTGGACTCCAAAACCAAAATATTAACTGCAATGGGGCGTTGGGCCCCGAAAAAAATGCAAGACTCCAAAATAGTTAGAAGATACATTCAAAGATACGAGTCTTCAACAAAAACACAAAAGCTAAGAAGCTAACAATTAGATAAACAATACAAAGAACAAGTTACGACGCTTCAGCCAGATCATCCTCAACCTCCACGAGGGCACCATTGTGGACTTCCTTCCCCTGGTCCATATGAGAAACATCGATATCAGGGTAAAGGAATCGGATTTAAGCAAGAAAATTGCTCTAAGTGAGGGACACGATATGATCCAACAAGTCCGATAGCTCAAACTTACCAGATTCTAAGTCAGCCTTCTCAGCCTCCAAGTCCTCTACCCTCTTCCAAGAAGCAGCCAGGTTACTTTGTGCTGTCTCAAGAGTAGTCTTCAGCTCGGCTACGTCAGCATTCGCCGTCTCCAGCTTTGCCTTAGCACCCTAAAGAGCAAAAGTTGCCTAAGTGGCTTCCAACTTCGCAGCATCTCGCTCTTTCATGGCCTCAACGGAAGTAGCCTTGAGGTCCTTCTTCTCCTTGGCCATCTCGGCATTGGCAGCCCTAATGGACTCTAACTCACCCTACTCTGCCAATAGGAAGCGCACCATGCTAGCAGCCCGGAGCATGTACAACTCGGTGAGATGATACAAAGAAGACCGCGTACTATTGTGATACTTCTCAACATCTCAGTTAAGAAATATGTGGCAATCTACAAAGCCTTCAATGTCTAACTCTTTTGTCTAGAGTGTATCCATAACTATGTAACTGCCATTGTCAACGGTTATCTCGGGGCCAACACCATCAGAAGGATCGACACCGGTTCGAGCATGCTTCTGGCCATAATCCTCTCCTCGGTGCCTACGAGAAAATGATAGCTCTGCTTGTTAGTTCTCGACGTCATCCAAGTTCACCATCTCGATGTCACCCGATGGAGGCTGGGAGTCTTCAGGTCGAGGAAACTCCTCGGTGGCTAGGCGGACGGTGTAAAGTTGCCTTGGGCCGCTTGTTGTTGTGCCTTCATCTCAGCCAGCTGCCTCTTAAGCTGAGCAACTTCCCTCTTGTCTAGCATGATGTTTTCTACAAAAACACAAAACGATGTAAGACAAGGAATAATAGACAAATAGTCATGAGAGATTGAACATACCAAAAATTTTATGAAGACCCTCATCATCCAAATTAATGAGGTCGGAACATTTAATTGTTCTGATCTTTACTGTAAGCTCAGTTGCCAGCTTTTCTACCTCAGACATCTTTGTCCACTTGGTTTCATCTACGTAGTGAACAACCTTATTCCAGTACAAATGGAATAGTGGCTCACTGCTGGCATTAGAAAGAACAGGACGATGTCTGGAGCCCCGGATAGTTGAAAGAAGCCGTCCTTGAAGTCCTATGAGTTTATCGAGATGAGCTGACTCGAAACTCCTCAAAATAATCGTACTGCTTCCCGCAGTCTGTTCAAATAATCTACGCTCTGCGCTAGAGAAAAGTGTAGCTGGATCTAGAACGCGCTAATACTAACACGATGGTTCAGTTCTCTACTTCGGACTGCTCTCTAGTATTTCGTCGACCAAATCCTTCCCTATATGGTCTTAAATACGTAAAGAAAAAAAAAATACCTTCAAACTGAACTTGGGCATACACATCCATATATGAGAAGATATAATTTAAGGTTATATTTTGGTAATTCCTTACATAAACATCTGATATAAGGACCTGGATTGCAGAAAAATAGTGAGCTCATGATAATCTCGCCTACAAAGCGAACAAGATGAATGTGTCATGCTAGTGAAGGACTAAGCGCAAAAATGCAGTTTCATTTTTTTTGACCCGATTTTTTTTTTCTCCTTATCATTCAGGAAAGACAATAGACATTTCAGAGTTAGCATGGAGATAAAAGATTAGAATTTCGCTTTTAAACGAACCCATAGCTGATGATAGTATAATATTTATATCTTCCTCCTACAACCATAACTCTTATTGTCAGATCCTTATCATCAACTCCTTCTACTGCTGAATATTATGGTGCCGTAGTAACAAAAGACGCGTTGTAATTCGCCAAAGTTTCACGTTAGGATTAGCTCTACTGATTTCCGAAGAGGAGAGGTATTCAATAGATAATGCTCGCTCGAAATATATGTCTTGTGCGAATTGTGTAAAATTCAACTGCGACCGAATATGTCAAAAAGAAAGTTGCAATTAACGCAAGTAGTTTTCGATTGCATGTAATATCAATTAGTTTCTGTAGAATTTGTTCCCTAGGGAATTCATTAGAGGAATTCCATGCGAGAATATAATAATTCATAAATATCGTAATCTGGTTTCTATCAATTAAGATTAATCTTCATTTGATTTTATTCGGTAGTACCAATTCTATGGCACTTTTTTTTATCTTTTGATATTTTTTGAAAATTTTGACATAAAATCTTTCTTTTAAGCCTTCTTTAAGCCCAATAAAACAAAACCCAACATTTGTACATTCCCTCATTTCCACCCCCAAGCATTTTCAATTTCCCCATTTATAGAAAATATCCCACGATTTGCTGTCATTCTTCATTGAATCACATGAATAGATTTAGCAATAATGGAATTTCTATTCTTTTTACTGAATCACATGAAATTTTACCTAACTCCGTGTATGAAATACCTATTATGAAAAGAGGAATAAATCGAATTTGATACTCAAATTGGAATTTGCAACAAAACAAACAGATATAATCTAAATTAAAAATGGAAAGGAATTGAAAAATTCCACCTAGACTTCTGGAGTTTTTTAAAGAATATCAAAACAAAAAATGGATTCAATTTCTACCATTATTATGATATTACATATTCCAATTCGATTGGATACCAGAAAAATAAAGGAATTCGGGATTTGCTCTGCTCGATGAGATAAAGACCTAATCTAATAATCAGAAACAATATAGAATTTATTTTTTTAGCACTTAACCTTTTCAATTGTTCAAAAAAGAATTAGAATTCACAGAGAAGAGAGATATTTTTACCTATTTTTTTTTTTTTTTTAGAATTTGAGAATACGATTGGAGTGCGTAACGTAATAAGGCTTGTATTTATTAAACATGCACAGATCTAACTCCAGCTATAGCTATCTATATATATGTCTCTTACTTTATTGCAGTCATATTCGTTCGGGACAGCACATGTCGTGTTAAATTTGGATTTTCTATCCAATCTATTTAATGAAAAACCATTTTAGATTCAAATTCAAGAATCGTTCAGGAATTAATAGTTAACGGTTCCGATTTGTCCTGAATTTTGGCTTTTGTGACTGAAGGTGTACGTTTGTTTTTTCAATAGAAAAAGGGGGAAGGAGCTCTTTGAAGAATGGGATTAAAGAAAACGGAATTTAAGATACAAACAAAAAAAAATCAGTTTAGAACCCCCCTTTTTTGGTTTTTTTTGGGGGGGGGTATTCTCATATATTTATTTTGTATCGTTTTGGCGGCATGGCCGAGCGGTAAGGCGGGGGACTGCAAATCCTTTTTCCCCAGTTCAAATCCGGGTGTCGCCTGATCGACAAGAGAATTGAAATAGTTTATTCCGTTTTTTGAAAACTTGACAATTTTTTTTCCAGCAGAAGCAAGCGGGGGAAAAGGACTCTTGAGACTTGTTTGATTCTAAATTCTAAGCATCGGGAGGTTTGTTTTGTTCTCTAAAATGCTGTAAATCTTTTCCTTTTCGTCTCGGATTCAAGGAAAGATTCTAGTAGTGAAAAGGAATCGATTTAATTTTTTATTTAATAGATTATTTTTAGAAAATGCAAAAATTCTTTTTATTCTATTAGAATAAAAAAGAATTAATAGAATATAAAAGAATTAAAAAGAAATTCTTTCTTTTCGCTCTAGTCAAAGAATTTCATAGAAAAAAATGGAATAGGCCGTCTTCCGATTGTTTTAGAGAACGAATCAGGAGACGGTAAGGATTAGATCAAATGGAAATAAGAGTATAAGTATGCGAAGTAATCTGTCTTGATTCTATATTTTTTTACTTTTTACTTAATGAAATTACTTAATGAAATGGGGGGAAACAAAATAAAACATAGGTCTTATTATTCCTACCTGTTAGTAACATTCATTCCCTTAATACTTCCAAGGATGTCTCCGGATATTTTGTTTATGCTTAATGTTTTCCGATTCTACTAGAAATCAGATAAGAACTTGTTAGATATTCTAATTGGATTGGATTTATTGGATTGTTTCGTCAATGGTGTTAGGCCAGAATCCCTTTTTGACTCTGTACCAGCGATTCCACTATTATTCTAGTAATATTAGTGAATAATACAAAAAAAAAAGAAAATAATACAAGAAGAATTAGTGAACAATAATGAAATAATTCCTTCATATTGATAAGAGATAGGAGACAAAATTTACATGGATATAGTAAGTCTTGCTTGGGCTGCTTTAATGGTAGTTTTTACATTTTCCCTTTCACTCGTAGTATGGGGAAGAAGTGGACTCTAAAGGTACTACTAATTGAGTTAAGGGATCAAACTCAAATCAAACTGTATCAATTGTTTTATTTTTATAGCCGGGTTCTGCAATTTTTTGAATTTCACTTGAATTAAAGTATTTAATTAATACTAATTAATTGAATAATACTACTAATGAATTGAATTCATGAATTCCATTTCTAAATTGAATTCACAAATATCTGCATTTCGGAATTCTATTGTATTCTAGTGGTGTAATGTATTCTATGGATAATATAGAAATAGAAAATACTCTTTCAATCAAACAAATATTTGAATTATTCCCATGTTCATATTTTGAAAGTCAAGGGAATACAAATAATAGGAAATTGACTCCTATTCCAACCTAATTCTTCCTAAAATTTCTATTTCGATGAACTGGCTCTTACGAAAGTTATATATGGAAAATGAGGAACCGCGGAACCCCCCCCACTCGTACTCTATTTTTTTTTTGTACCCTCCCCTTTTTTTGTTTTTTCAAAGAGAAAAGAAAATAGTTCTGTTATTAGTTATTAAGCGGATACACAATTTCTATAGGAAAAAAAAATAGACAGAGTTGTCTAACGAGATACTACACAATAATAAGATATTGCCGTTGCCTTAGGCGAGTACCATATTACGTAATTTACCGCTTGTTTTATTTTATTATTTGTATTTTAGGTTCGAAATTGGATTTATGCTTTATTGAACTCATTTCATATCATGGTTCAAACGTTAAAAAATCGGTTGGGTTTTACCACCTTTAGAAATACGAAAAAGTTTCTCATAGAACCCCCGGATCATCTGTCAACTATTTAATAACAACTATTTAATCAATTACTTCTTCGGAATGCTAAAAAGATTACTTGATTTTTTTTTTGAATATGATACCGAGATTGGTCTTGAAAATAATCATAAATCTAGAAATTCGAATCGGAAGAATAAGAGTTGCCTTTTGATTATTTCAGATTGATTGGAACCAATACAAATCAAATAGATGAAACAAAGAAAAAAATTGGGACACTATGCCATGTACATTCCATATATGGAATTGATATTCTATACTATATATATATAGAATAGGAAGATATATATGGATATGAAGATCCATATTGTAGATTGATCCATATTAAACCTCTATTTTTATAGAGTAAAACTTTATACACTACAATAATAGATAGATAGTATGGTAGAAAGAAATAGATTTGATTTCTTTCTACCACACTATCAGATTTCATAGAATTCTGCTGATTCTAGTCCGATCATTTCATTTAAGACTAAGAAATTGAAATCCTTTTTCATTTTTTTTTATTCAATCATTGCATTGATAAGAATTAAGAAGTCATGTTTCAGTAAAATTAGTCACTTTGACTTACCGTTTTTACGTAAATTATAAGTAAAAAGGCAGTAGGAACTAGAATGAACAGTGCAGTAGCAATAAATGCGAGAATATTTACTTCCATAATCTCTATGTTTTATTTCTCTTTAATTTCCAATAAATAACTCGGGATTGAATCCCATAGAGATGAGAAATCTTTCGTCGGTAAATTCAATGGTATAAATTACATCTCGATGATATCAAATCGGATCAATATCATGAATAACAATATCTGAGCTATCAAATCGATTCATCGTCGAGAATTGAATAGTATAACATAGGAAGATCTTTTATCCATACCAAATTCAAAAATTTGATTTCTGATGCAATCAATAATTCCTTTTCTTTTTTAGTTTACGAGTTTTTTTTCTTTCTTCGTCGGAACCTTTACCTTAAACTAAAAAAGAAAGAAAAAAAAGAGGGATCCCTGTTAGGAATGAAATTATGTTTGTTATTTTTATTCCCTTTCACACACGAAATGAATTGATGTCTTTTTTTATTGGATTTGTATCCATCGGGACTGACGGGGCTCGAACCCGCAGCTTCCGCCTTGACAGGGCGGTGCTCTGACCAATTGAACTACAATCCCAGGGAAAAAGCGTACAGCATACATATTCTTACGATTTCATTCAAACCCTTTCTATTTCGATTTTAGATTCGAATCGTCGTGCTGGAACTGACAGAGGCGGGACTTATTTATTATTTAGATATTGATATCTATATGGATATGCACTTTAGCGAGATCGACACGGATTACGAGTAATCCGTTCGTTATTGCCAAATCGATTGAAAAATGAATCAATGAAAATAAAAAAGAGTCTTTTTTATTATTTACTTTAATCCTTTCCTTAGACTTTATACTTACAGATCCTGATATGAATCTAGATCATTAGCAAGATCCGAATTTGTGGAAAAAATACGTAATACGGAATAAAATAAATAGCGCTAGGGATGTATCATATTTTTATTCTTCCGTATCAGGGCGCATCGGTCATTTCCGGAAAACAACAAATGGGTTATATCATTTCATGGTGGATCGGCAAATTATTGGGCCGAGCTGGATTTGAACCAGCGTAGACATATTGCCAACGAATTTACAGTCCGTCCCCATTAACCGCTCGGGCATCGACCCAGGAAGAATCAATTTCAGTCTTTATTGATAATCCATGATCAACTTCCTTTCGTAGTACCCTACCCCCAGGGGAAGTCGAATCCCCGCTGCCTCCTTGAAAGAGAGATGTCCTGAACCACTAGACGATGGGGGCATACTTGCCCGACCGCCATTATACTATGTTCATAGTATGAACAGTTTTTTGAAATTGTCAATATAATGGAATGATTCGATCAGAAGGATCTTTCCGTCTTTCATAATTCCATAGAATTTTTTGATTCATCATTTAGATTTCGAAATTGTTCATTCCAATCGCTACTCTATAATTCTAAAAAAAAAAAAAAAAAAAAAAGAAAAAAAAAAAGTAATACGAAAGAAAGCGAAAGAAAGATAGGATCCTTTCAGGGAATGATTGGTTTGCTGGAAAAGGCGAGGGGTTTAAACTTCATTTCTTTCACTTTCATTCATTGTTAAGATTCGGTAGGTATATTTCTATCTCACACTAAGTCGGGAAATAAAAAAACGATAATCAATCTGGAAATCGGGTAAGAAGGATAGGGATCAACAAGTTATTGAAAATTGTTTTTTCAATAAGAATTTGGTTGAGGGACAGGACAAATTGAATCCATTTATCAATGATTCGATGAATAAATTGGTGGGTACATGTATCAATGAAATGAATTTCGTTATGATGAGGATAGGATCACTTCAATTCGAATCGGTTTTGAAATAATTCATTACATTGATATTTATCAAATCCAATATCAATAAACCATTTTATTAACTATACTCTATTCACTAGGTAAATCCAATTTATTATTCCTTAATGAGCCGCTATGCGGATAAAATCTATCTATGTACATATATTCTAATCTTATCTATATAATAAGTATATGCAGTAACAAATATATGTACTACACTCATAGTGGCTAGTTCCTTATTCCGGAATTGAATCAAACGGGGCCCTTTTAACTCAGTGGTAGAGTAACGCCATGGTAAGGCGTAAGTCATCGGTTCAAATCCGATAAGGGGCTTTTTACTTTTTTCATAAAACTCCAGCAGTAGTATTCATATTTGAAGGAAGAATAGAGATATTGTTGATATTTGTAATAAGTTTATATTTGTAATAAAAAAACTAAGGAATCGTAGAATTTCATTAGAAAATGGAATTATGAATTCGAATATAGTAATTCTAGTTAGAAAGTGGAACATTTTGATTATTCTTTTTTTATAATGAATAATGATAAGTCATCTCCTTTAATTGCCAGATATTCCTATTTTCTATTATTCCAATCAAAATCCATTGGAAAGATTATATATATATAAAGTAAGTGGACCTAACCCATTGAATCATAACTATATCTACTATTCTGATATTCAAATTCGATAGAGATGAAATTCGAACAGTGGATCTTTTTTTTTATTTTGTTTTTCATACTTCTTTGGTTTGGACTCCGTAAGAATCTGTCGATATTTCCGATTAAATCTTCTTGTTCCTAGAGGTTCTATAGGAACAAATTGCTATTCCCTTCCTCCACGCAGAAGGGCTTATTCCAAGTTCGAACATACAAGTCATTTTTTTTTAATATCTTTTTTTTATTTCCGAACACAAGAAAAGATCAATTTACATTTCTATTATTTCTATAAGATATGACATATCTATAGAAAAAATAGAAATCCATCAAATCATGGCTTCGCGTATCAAATATTTTCTTTTCATATCGATGTATACGATATTTTTCCGGCAATTAATGGATGCGAGAAAGAGACTTTCACTTACAGTCTCTTATTATTAAAGAAATTCAATACAATATGAAATAATCTGACAGATAGATAAAAAAAGTCAATAGAAAAAATATTCGAAGTATATTTCTTACCTCGATCTGCAAAAAAGTATACTTTGGAGTTTTTTTTTATTAATCTGAAAGAAAAGAAAAAAAAAGACAATAAAAGAAAAAAAATGTAAAATAGAAAGTAATAAAATATATGATACTGTAGTAGTTTCCTAGACATAGAAATTAGAAGAATATAGAAAACTATTTATTTTTATAAATTTCAATTTCACGAACAAGATTCAAGAATAAGATTATTTGATGAAAGGAGAGGAGTATGTCCCGGGATCCACTGGTAGCGAGAGCGAGAAAAGGGATCATTTGTT